>JARVGV010000002.1:17022757-17035956 GCA_031762435.1 Hypsolebias longignatus
ATATAATTTTTTTAACCTAATTATTCATTCAACCTTTATTTAGGCAGGTTAATCCCACTGACCCTCGAGGACTTATTTACGAGAGACCTGGAAATTAGTCAGTATGATTTGGTTTTCAAAACACCTCAAGCTTTTTTTTTTTTTTAATTAATTTATTTACTGTTCATGGTCACAGTATGTATGTGAAATATCTTTGGATGTTTCCTTGGTCAAACAGGGTTTATTGAATCTTTAACAGTTTTCTGCTGTTGAACAACTTGACCTCAACTAATTATTGAAACAGTGAATTCCAACTCATATTCTAAATGGTAGAAGCTCCCAACATTTTCCTGCTTCAAGTGTTTATTATTATTTAAGTGCTGCTGCATGACCACTGAATGCTAGGACAAGGTCGGAGGAGTCGACGTGTTTGCAAAGCTTTAAAATTAGCATCACCTTGACTTTTTTAAAACACAAATGAGCTTTCAACGTGTCTTAACTTTTACACGTTGCCCTTTTCCCCTCCATTTTTTCATCTGAAAAAAAAAAAACACCAACAATTAATCATGTTTACAAGAGATCACTTCATCTTGAATCTATGCAACGTTTTGCTTTAAAGGACATTTTGAATAAGAGGTTATGATTCTGTACATTTGGAGGCTCTGTTTGTTTGAGTTGCTGCATTAAAAAGCACATAATCTACATTTAATTTAATCCTCCTGCTGTCATTGGGTCAAAATCAGCCTGAAACCCTTGTATTCAAACTCATGATTATAAAAAATTCTTATGCCTAAACATTCAAAAATTACTTCCTTTAAAGAATCAAAACCAGAATTACCAGGAGAGCAGACATAGCATCACACAGAGCAACGTTACACGATAAACTGCAGTGATAAATATCAGATTTACCATGAGGGCGTAGGTGAGTCCCAGTCCCACCAGACCGGGGGACAGCTGGTTGTACAGAGAGTTGGTGATGGAGGCCACAGCTGCCACCAGCACCACACAGGCTCCGATGTACTCCTGCAGAAACACACAGACACTCGTTAGAGTCAGGAAACCCCAGAAACAGATCCTTAATTACAGATCATTCTGTCGACCGGAGACGGGACAGAGAAGAACACGCGTTGTTGGGTCTTCTGTTGGAAAGTATCTAAGGGAGGAGGGAGGCGATACATAAGATGACACTTTCTGTAAGTCAATCAGATCATCAGTGTTTCAGTGACCCAACAGGGGGAGCAGTTACTCAGCAATATCCATCTGAGCTGAGCCAGAGGCTGATTGGAGCAGAACTGATCAGAATTTAAAGATCTGAGCAGCAGATGGGTCGTTACCATGCGGACCTCCAGCCAGCGGTTGGCGGCGGTGAGGAAGAGTGAGGCGATGTTGTTGGCGTCAGTGTACTGCAGCAACCTCTGTCTGAACCGGGGCTCATACCTGCCAAACAAGAGGATTTGATTCATGTCAAAACGTCACAAACACTGAAAACTTTCTGTTCACACTGAGTCACTGTCACTATTTAAAAAGAGAACGTCATCACGAAGCAGAAACTTTCAGGCTGATTAAAATCTGCAGTGGATTAAAATTGTTTAAGTTGTATGAACTGGGGTTCTGTGGAGTGGTTTTGAACAGTTATTGTCTTACCTGTTGCACATAGAACTTAATTTTTTTTTCATGTTTATTTACAATACTGTATACAGTAATCACTTCTACCTGCTCTGTGCTTTTTAAGTCATTCATCTCTCTAAAATATTTAGCTCATTCCAGATATATGGGCTATAACTTTTAGGCTTTGCAACTTTTACACATTTTTAAATATTGATCAACAAATGCTTCTCCACTGACATACCTGTACACTAAGATCTCTTAAATCCTTAAAAATACTGTTCTCTTTAAAATCTGCCTCAGCAGATTTGTCTTCCCAGGTTTTAATTTTCAGCTACCATTTAGCTACTTTTATTTTTAAACTAGGTACAGTATACTGTATGTTACTTTTAGCTAATTTTGCATAAATTTTAGCTTTAAGCTAGTCTTTTACTACTTTTAAATTCTAGTTAGACATTTGCTACTTTGATATATCATTTTGCTTCTTTTAGCTAGCCTTTTTCTAATTTGAGGTAGCCTTTTACTACTTTTAGATAGCCTTTTGCCACATTTAGGTAACCTTTTACTGCTTCTAGGTAGCTTTTTGCTAAATTTTAGGTAGCATTTTACTACTTTTAGGTTGTCTTTTGCTAATTTTTGGTAGCCTTTTACTACTTTTAGGAGCCTTTTGCTAAACTTAGGTAGCCTTTTACTACTTTCACATATCATTTTGCTCATTTTAGTTAGACTTTTACTTATTTTAGGAGCCTTTTGCTAAACTTAGGTTACTACTTTTTACATATCATTTTGCTAATTTTAGGTAGACTTTTACTATTTCTAAGAGCCTTTTGCTAATTTTAGGTAGCCTTTTACTACTTTTAGGAGCCTTTTGCCAAATTTAGGTAGCCTTTTACTACTTTTATTTATCATTTAGCAAATTTTAGGTACCAGTTGTTTTTTTTATTTTTTTTACAAATTTTTTTAGGAGCCTTTCGCAAAATTTAGGTAGCCTTTTACTACTTTTACATATCATTTTGCTCATTTTAGGTAACCTTTTACTATTTTTATGAGCCTTTTGCTAAACTTAGGTAACTTTTTACTACTTATACATATCATTTTACTAATTTTAGGTAGCCTTTTACGATTTTTAGGAGCCTTTTGTTAAATTTAGTTAGCCTTTTACTACTTTTTACATATCATTTTGCTAATTTTTGGTAACCTTTTACTATTTTTAGGAGCCTTTTGATAAACTTAGGTAACTTTTAACTAATTATACATATCATTTTACTAATTAGCCTTTTATGATATTAGGAGCCTTTTGTTAATTTCAGGTATAGCCTTTTACTACTTTTAGAAGCCTTTTGTTAAATTTAGGTAGCCTTTTACTACTTTTTACATATCATTTTGCTAATTTTAGGTAACCTTTTACTATTTTTAGGAGCCTTTTGCTAAACTTAGGTAACTTTTTACTAATTATGCATATCATTTTACTAATTTTAGGTAGCCTTTTACGATTTTAGGAGCCTTTTGTTAATTTCAGGTATAGCCTTTTACTACTTTTAGGAGCCTTTTGTTAAATTTAGGTAGCCTTTTACTACCTTTACATATCATTTTGCAAATTTTAGGTAACCTTTTACTATTTTTAGGAGCCTTTTGCTAAACTTAGGTAACTTTTTACTACTTATACATATTTTACTAATTTTAGGTAGCCTTTTACTACTTTTAGGAGCCTTTTGTTAATTTCAGGTAGCCTTTTACTACTTTTAGGAGCCTTTTGCTAAATTTAGGTAGCCTTTTACGACCTTTAATTCATCTTTTGCTAAGTTTAGGTATCCTTTTACTACTTTTAAGTAGACTTTAGCTACTTCTAGGTAGCCTTTTGCTTAATTTTAGGAAGCCTTTTATTACTTTTAGGTAGCCTTTTGCTACTTTTAGGCAGCATTTTGCTAATTTCATGTAGCCTTTTAGGCTACTACTTTTAAATAGCCGTTTGCTAATTTTAGGTAGTCTTTTGCAATTTTTACATTTCAGATAATTAATTTCAGTTTTCAGCAAGCCTTACTACTTTTCTACTTATACACTTGTACTTATATTACTTCACTACATTTAGCTTCTTTGTTCAACTTTTAGCTTCTAACTTTTTGTTACATTTAGTTGCTACTTTTAGCTTTTAGCTAGTGTTTTGCTACTTTTGCTTGGAGTTAGTGCTCTGCTTTTTTGAACTCAGTTTCAATTTCTTTAACTACCGTAATTTCAGCAGTCGATCAGCACTCGCTGCATTTTTCACAGTAAATGCTGCGTCTTAAGCAAACCTTTCCATTCCGGTGAATTCTGTGGTACACTCTCATTTACATGGATTTATTTGGACATTTATGAGCAAAATAGCAGCAGCAGAATCTAGCTGTGGAATTTCCAGGTCAGCCTAACTTTCAAACCAGATTAATTGTTTCAGGAAAATTGACAAATATGTAAATGTTTATAAAAATGATTTTCTTGCACCATTTTAAAATTGATTGAAAATGCACAACAGCAATCCGCTCTGGGCTCTACTCTGAATAGCATTGTTATTAAATCAGTTAACAACAGGTATTTGCTTTAAATCTGGTGTAATTGTCAACCAAACAGTAAAGATTGATCCTGCAAACTCAAGCTCAATCTGAAAAATGATTTCATAAACCCATGTATATAAATTTGCCCATTAGCAGCTTGTTTATGAGAACATCTGTGAGGGCAGAGATTATGACCTGAGGGCTCGTATGGTGATGAGACCTTCCACCGTCTCAGAGAAGTGGGAGAGCAGAGGGAGCTGAGTGCTGTCCTCCAGCTGCTGCAGGTCCCTGAGCAACAAACAGGACACGAAACATCAGCTAAAGAACTCCAGTAAGCCTGAGATGAACATCAGAAAGATAAACACCTTGTTTACTGCGCTTCTCCAGTAACATACAATCTGATGTGTTGAGTTCAACCAAAATAAACATGAACATCTAATTAGAGTTCAAATCAGTTGGAAAAATAAAAAAAAAATAGATATTTGTTACTCCATCCCAACCAGCTCACCTGGAAGCCATCCTGAAGTATTTCTGGATGAAGTAGCAGGCGACAGCGAGCGGCAGGAGGGCAATGAGGAACACGGGCGTCACGTAGGAGATGACACCCAGGGCGCACAGACACAGCAGGGTGGAGCGGGAGAGGCACTCCAGGGTGGTGGGGATGTGCTGGTCGATGGTGTTCGTGTCCGTGGAAAACCTGTTGAGGATGCTGCCGAGGGGAGTCGTCTCAAACAGCCTGAGGGGGCCAAGGTGAAACAAACATGTCCACTTCATTGATTTCAGAGAAAATGAAGACACACAAACAACATGGCACCACAAATAATGATAGTGTGGTCGTTTATTTCATTTAACAGATATAATTCATTTATATGTGCACCTGTATAATTATATTCGCAGAAATGACTATAGCTGCCTCCATCAAGTTCTAAGATATTGAGCTAAAACTTAGTGGGGTGGTAGCTGAGAGTCATCCACAACACATACCCCAAGTGCTACTCACTGCACAAAATGTTTGCTTTAAAATGTTAGCATTGACTGTTAAAGTCAGTCTGTTAACAACATATCTCATGACCCACCAGAGAGATTTTATTGAAATTTTCAGGAATTAATCATTGGATGTAATTCAGTCAACTAGAATACAATTCAAATACTTACTTCTCACCTACAAAGCCCTCAACAACCTAGCTCCATCTTATATTACAAATCTTATTGTGCCATATTTTCCTACCAGAGCACTTTGCTCTCAGACTGCAGGTTGTGGTTCCTAGAGTTTCCAAAAGCAGAATATGGGAGGAATATATTTCAGTTATCAGGCTCCTCTCTTGTGGAACCAACTTTGAGGTTTCTTCCTGTTAAAAAGGAGTTTTTTCTTTCCACTGTTGCCTTTGTGCTTGCTCAGGATGGAAGACTGTGAAGAAGTGATGATTCAGCACAATCTGCTGGCTTCCTTAGATAGATCATTTTTACTGATGTGACTTGTTTTATGTGAATGTTTCTGTTCAGTGGTCTGAGACAACTTCTGTTGCGACTTGGTGCTATATAAATAAATTGAATTGAATCAACTTCATTGAGCTAAATGTGATCTGGTGGTAGCTGAGAGTCATTCACAACACAAATAAGTGTGAATTTTAGGCTGTTAACTGCAGGTAATTATTTCCTAAACACTTCAGTGGCATCTAACTAAATGTTTTATGGACATGTGATTAATGATCAAATGTAAATATTGAAATGAATGATCTATTTAAGACTGTTGAAGATGATAAACGCAGTAAACACTCTGGATTTAGTTCTGTCCGCGCATTATTGAACCTTAAAGATTTATGTGAGAATAAGACTTTACAGCCAGTCTTTTTAGTTGAGATCTCCTTATGTAAACTCCAGCTGTTTATTCCTGTGTTTCTATGAAGCGCTACTCATCTGTGTTCAGGGTAAGTGCTGACTGTTTGGTTTCATGTGAGGGAAGCAGATTGGGCTCAGAGTAATGAGGCTCAAAGAAGGCGCTTTCGCCTCCGCCTCTTTATATGAACGATCTGTCAGGCAGGTCTCCCACTTCCTGCTTTCACCTGATAAAAACTTACCTCATGGGGGCCAGTATGATCTTGTTGAGCAGGTTGTGGTGAAGCGCTTTAGCCACTTTCAGACCCGTCCATTCCACGGTCACAGACGTGGCGAGGCAAAGGACGATGCCCAGGCAGCACAGGATGCTGAACACGGACAGATACCACGAGTGACTGAAGCCACAGTCCTGCAGCACAGACAGACAGATATCACTGCTGCAGCTGTTTGCAGAGGTGCCACTTTCTTTGCTTGTACTGTAATTATTATAAGCACAATTAAACTCTGAGGCGGGTGAACAAAATGGCAGTTGAATGCTGTAAAAGCCTGTGAAGCTCTTAAAGCTGAGCTGGCACCTGGTGAACAAACACAATAAAACAAAATGATGGAAATGTTCTGCTGCGGCTGAGTTTGTGTAAAACATAGGTCCGCTCCAAGCTTTCTATCTTGTTAGTGTTTTATGTCGTGTTCTGTAATTGAATTTTATAAACCATGCAGCATGTCGATAAATAATTCACTCGTTCCATTTGTGACTTCAGGCAGAACTATGTTCTATTTGGCTTTTAGCTTAAAAAAAAAAAATCCACATAAGCTGTTGAATTAGCAAGTAAAGTTTTATGGGATACCATTTAGTTTACTTGTGAATATCAATGATAGTGCTTTTAAATAACTCTCAACATGAGTCAATAATTTCAAACAAGGATCCTTTTGTTACAATGTATTGCATTATATTTTATTACTAAACGAGAATAAACAAAGTGAAACACAAGACAAAGCTTTTTGAAAGACAACTATACAAGATGTTTCAAGACAACAACTCAAGTATTTCTAATTATAATGCAATACCGCCCTTGATCTGTAAAGCAAATCTAATAATTGCAAGAATTTGGCTGAGACAGAAACCTCAAAGTTTAAATAAACATTTACCATATTTTCTGGCATATAAGTCACTCTGAATTGTAAGTCCCATCAGTCAAAAAAGCATCACGTAGAGGAAAAAACATATAAGTCACTTCAGCGTATAAGTTGCATTAATTATGCGCCACCGTTGACCCGTCACGTTTATTATGTGTTTATTTAATGGTCAAAACAGCTTCATTTCAGTTGGGCAGTGCAGCACCATCCATCCATCCATCCATCCATCCATCCATCCATCCATCCATCCATCCATCCATCCATTCATCCATCCATCTCAGCCGGAGCCACTAGCTCTCCAGTGTTCCTCAGCCTGCACCACCTAAGTGAAGTGAGTGTGCACGTGTGGGCTCGCTACTGCAGTTCTTAGTAATTTAAAGCGTCAGTCAAAAATTGTGTTATGAATATGGAAAAAAACATATATAAATCACTTTGGCATATAAGTCGCAGGACTGACAAATCGATGCAAAAAACTGCAACTTATACATCGGAAAATACGGTACCTTATGCATTTCATCCATCATTTATCATCCCCAGAAGGATCCAACAACTCAGGTGTGCTGACTGTCATTAAATTTAACAAGTTGGAGTTAGGTTATCTAGACGGATTCTTCTTTGTTGAAATGTTTTATCTATAAGACTTTGTCAGTCTGAGGAGCTGCAACAAACTCAGTCTTACTTTGTATAAGCAGCATCTTCTCATAGTGGATCAACCAGTTTGCTGCCATTAAGTTGTTCACATGCAAAAGGAGGAACATCAACCTAAAGATATTTCCTGAAAACATGAAACTCCATACATCTATATCCAGTTTGTGTGTAATTATGGTGAACATGCCGTTTTAAATCGTCTGCTGGAGTTTATACCCAGTGTTTGTCCGGTGGCCAAACAGAACCTCTGAGTGTCCCTGTGAGGATTAGTCTGCCGCCCAGTGCAGATTAGATAAACTTGGCAGAGACTCAGAAGCTCATCCAAACACGAAGTGCTCAGCGTTCAAGCAACAGTTTATGCCCTTATCTACAGTATAGTGTGTGCCTGCAGGGGTGTTTGTGTTTTTTCAGTGCCTTTTAGTCTGCAGCCTTCATGCCCAGCTGACTCTGCTGCCTTCACATGAGACCGCATGAAATGTGACCTGGCATTTCAGTTTATGGAACAAACTCAAAGATAATAATAACCTGCCAACAGCTGGTGTGAACGCTGAATGTGGACTATAATCTTTGTAACTTTACTATATTTACGCTGGAACAAAGTGAATGTGTGATTTTCTGCCTGCACGTGTGTGTAAAACGATGAAAAGCTTATTTAGAAAGCCAGCACCTAAAACAGACAGTTCAAGGGAATATAAATTGGGTTGCATCATGTCGTACGTTGCCATGTTGTTCACTGTGCTTTGTAGTTTCAGATTTTATTCCTGTTTTCTGCAGTTTAGATTACTTCAGCTGTACAGTTAGATAGATTTAGCAACTACGCCTTTGCATTTTGTGTTACCTGCAGCACACTTTTATTCTCTGTCTTCATTTTATGGCGCAGACTCTTCTATAAATGTTTGCCTGCTGCTCCGATATGCAGACAAAGCTGAGCTGCTAAAAATAAATTCTACCAACAGCACACCCACTGAAAAATTATAAAGAACAGCAATGCTTTATTTTGAGTCTAATACTGAATGGTGGTAACGTAATCCCATCAGAAATGGTGTTTTTGTTTTAGGGGTTGACTCATTAACCTTTTGACAATGTTTCCTACAGAGATTAATGCATACATGTAGAGGTGACGATGACTGAGAGGTGTGAAAGTCTTCAGATCTCATGGGAGGTGAGCTGCATGAAAAGAACAGTTTGAACATGAACGCTCTCATTCACACAACGAGCAAAAGTTGTGTTTTAGAATTTGATTGGACTATTATTTGTAATTCACAATGAAAAATAAATATATATTTGATCAAAAGCGCTGGCAGTAGGACATCAAGGTCAATAAACCTGTGCACAGGAGTCCTTCAAGGATGTGTCCTCAGTCCTCCACCGTTTATTCTGATGACATGGCTGCATGGCCAAATTCTGCTCATTAAGCTGCCCCATGATAAAACTCATCAGCAATTATGATGAAAATCTTACAAAGCTGAACTGTTGAACTGGTGTCAGCACAACAACATGTTTCTGAATGTTAAAGTCTTATTATTATATTGTTCTGGTTTTGCTTATGATTTTGTACATTTTCCTGATGTGTGAAAGACAAAGTTTGTCAACTGACCCACTGAATGTTTTTGTTTTGATAGCAGATTTATGTCCAGTATGCTGGTTGGCAGAAAGCAGACATCAAATAGCAAAAGTAAAAGCACAAAATACAAATAAATAAAAACATTACATTATATAATGTTTAGACTGCATTGCTTTGTGATGAAGTAAATATCTGAAGTGATATGTTGCTAAATAAACGTTGGGAACACAATGTCAGCAATGGACAAATATTTACTGTCCAAACATTTACAAATTATATTTACACAGAAGAATCGTTAAAAGCGCACAAATTGTCAGACAGTTACAAATATATTTTTTAATCCAGACATGTGAAGGGGGTACTATATTTTGTGAGTTAAATCACTTGCAGTTGTGCAAACTATGGATCACAGGATGTCTGAGCCTCATCAACTGTGAGTGAGCCTTCACGAGGAGGGATCTGTCATTAGTGCCCTCTGCAGCTGTAATACAGGGTGACAGTAGAACTGTAGATAGTACGGTAGTTTTTACTGATGAAGATGCTAATCCTGACACGCTCTCAACACAGCTTGTTTGCCACATATACCAAGTGATGCTGAGTAGAGCTTACTCTTCAAGTTAACACTTAAATCAAACAGAAATAACAACTAGATAAATTGCATTTCCTGTGAAAATGCAGTTGAGTGCTTATTGCTGCAGATCTTGCTGAAAAACTGCTGAAATTAGCTAAAAAGACTTGCTGAACTTTAGCTGAAAAGGAAGAACAAGCATAAATTAGCAGAAGAAAGCATGAACACACATTTGCTGAATTAGGTTTAAATAACAGAAATAAGCACAAAGTTAGGAAATTAAATAAAAAATTTGCAACAAAAAAAGAGCTGAAAAGTGGCTGAAAAAACAGAAAGAAGCTTAAACTACCAGAAGGAAGCAGAAAGAGCTGAAATGAGTTTTTAAAAATGGAATTAGCTGAAAGAGATAAAAAAAATAGCAACAGTTAAATAGTAGCTGAAATAACAGAACTTAGCTGAAATACACTGAAAGGAGTATAACAAGCTGAAATTAGCAGGGAAAAATGAATTGGGCTGAAAGTAGCAGAAATTAATTACCACAAAAAACTTGATCTTATCTGAAAGCTAAAATGAGCTAAAAAAGCTAGCTTAAAAAGAAAGCAGAAAGAGCCCAAATAGGTTGAAAGAAGCAGAAATGAGTGCAAAAAATGTGGAATTAGCTGAAAAGGCTAACATTAGCATATTAACAGTAGGTGAAGTACCAGTACCAGAAAAAGCTGAAACGCAGAAATAAGCAGAAAGGAGAATAACACGCTGAAATTAGCAGGAAGAAGTTAGAAGAAGCACAAAAATGTTGTAGTTAGCAGAAAGAATCTGAAAGGAGCACAAAACAGCTGAAAGTAGCTGAAAAAAGTTTAAATGTGCACAAGGAAGCTGAAAGAAGCTGAACCAGAACAAAACGTGAAAGGAGCAGTAAAAAGGTTGTAAACAGATCTAAAGATTTAAAGGATGTAAAATGAGCTCAGTTCATTTTATTTGAGGGAAAAAAGTGGCAGAAAAGGCTAAATATTTAAAAAAGCTAAAGTTGCACCAACACTAAAAGCCATAGCAGTATTGTACTGAAAGAGCTGAAAGTTTTTATATATGATTTGTTGAAATAGCACAAAAGTTGTGGAACAAGAAAAATGCCAACAATCATACAGAAGAAAAATGGATCACGATAGTGTGAATGACCCATAAACATTCACCCAAATATTTCTGCAACAAAATGCAGGCTACACGTGTAGCAATGTGTCTGTGTTGAACTGTTCTCTGCCAACGTAGCTTTTTCTTCTTTTTCTTTAAGAAAACAAACAAACAAACAAACAAAAATCACCTGTTTGTCACAAACCTGTGCACAACATGAGCAGCAGCTTGCCTGTATTCAGGCAGTTTTGATTCTTTTGCCAAATTTTCCATACAAACTGTCGTCTTTTACCAACCAGTGACGCAGCACAGCGTGCACAGCGTGCACAGCGTGCACGGCAGCAGGTCTTTACAAACTGATTGACCTGTGTTGACAACAGCTCAGCTGCTTACCTGTACGATGGTACAGTTGTGAGCCGTGGCTTCTAACTTGGCAGTGATGACGTGCGACGTCCAGTGTGCCAGCCAGTAGTCAATAGCGACCATGAGGGAGTGTTTGAGGAGCTGTGAGAGGAGGAGCAGGGTGAGCAGGAGGACGCCGGCGGAGGACAGGTAGGTGCCGCAGGAACGCCAGGGGATGGTGGCCCGCTGACGCATCACCTGAGACAGGTTGTCCTCATCGTCACTTTCCACAGACTCCTCTGGGATCAACACACAGATGAGGTAAAACAGAGACGAGGAATTACACCTCCTGCTTTTGTGACTGACCAAACTGCTACAACTAGAAGAGAAAAACCAAGAAAGGGACCCAAAAAATGGAGAAAAGCCCAAAGTGAAAGCAAGCTACAAACTAGAGAATCTCTAAAAGACACTCCAAGCAGGTGCTCGTTTAAGTGAGGGGCTCATGGGAATGATCTCTCACCTCCTCTCCAGCCTTTAAGCACCGTCACTATCACACACCACATCATGCAGCAAGCTCTGCAGCGCGAGTCTGCATGTGGGCGTCTGAAGAGGCTCAGACATGCTGGAGGTGCAGAGGAAGCAGAAAACAAAAGCAAAGGGACTCTAAAGACTAAAGAACTACTACAACTCTAGGAGCTACAACCAACATGCTCAAATCAGTTGTGCTTTCAGAAGCAGCAGCGGGAAATTAACAAGGTGAAGGGGGGAATAAAAGACCACATACAGTAAATGATGAGGTGTTTAAACAGTGAAAAGAACGGACACAACTGCTATTTGCTAGAAGCATCACAACTCCACAAACACATAGTTCTGGCTTTGATTGATTCGTTTGTTTTCCCAAACCATGCGTTCTGGCCACACCTGCTCGATCGAACACAAGGGCAAAACTTGCTGCTGGAGCCATCGCACAAGTCCACCCCGGGGTGCCACCAGCACGCGGAAACAATACAGAGCACAGATAAAAAAGTACAGCTAATGCACCTCGACACTTTCAACAGCAGAGGCACAGCCAAAAGGTCAGATCCAGTGTTAAACCACAGCAGGAGGCTGTGAGCACGATGACATGTCTGATATAACTGAGGAAAAAATAAAGAAATGACACCCAAACACCTAAAACCAGTTGCATTCACTGACAAAAAGGAGCTAAACAGGGGATCTGATGCTATTGCATACGTGAAATGGGACTTAAAGATTAAATTAAGCTTAATAAGCTTGAGCTTTAATGTAACAGATGCTTCTTCTCAGCAAACACAGCAGGTGAGGGGAGAAGACAGCCTGCATGTAACACCCAGGCTGAAATCAGAGACGCTACTGCAGTCATGCATATATTTAGTCCAGCTGGTCTCCCGTCTCCTCTCACCTTCCTCGTCATCTTCTGTCTTCACCGCATCTCTGGAGTACATGGCCCTTCGAAGGTTTTTCCTCTCCATGTCAGTCATACTGGCTGCCACCGTCTCCTGTAGGAAGAATTAAAAAAAAATATCCCAATCTCTTTTTTTTTTATGTATAATCAGTCCAACAAAGTTGTTGGCTTGTCGCTGCAAGACTGAATCCAAAATTCTTCAAGTGAATGAGAAGTCAGCTCTCATTAGACGTGGGCTCCGAGTCGTTAACGCCTCGTTAATGTTTAAGCTCTGCGATCAATAATCACCGTCTCAAACTTGCGGTCCTGTCTGTGCATCAGGGTTTTCCAGTGCTCAAAGAGTTGGGGTTCAGAGTTCTGGATGTCCTTCAGAGTCCCTTCAGTCTGGATCGTGCCATCTTTCATGGCAATAATCTGATAACGATCACACACACACACACACACACA
>JARVGV010000002.1:17112764-17123287 GCA_031762435.1 Hypsolebias longignatus
ATATACAATATATATATATATATATATATACATATATATATATACACATGTATATATACAAACAAAAAACTGTCTTAAATGTCAATAAAGTTCCTGCAATTACAAAGAACCAGCCCAACAAAGTGACTATAACAACAGATGTTTTCAAGCATAAATCCAATACAAACACAATAAACTAATCCTTCTGGGCAACTTAAATAACATCAACTTATTTAAAATTACATAAAATCAAAACTCATAATAAAACTTTGGTAAAACAGAGTGACATCTACAAAGTGCTGACCAAATAATTTTAGATTTAAAAACTGTGCTAAATTGAATCAAAACTCCTTGAATAAACTTTAGTCCAAACTTTAATCAAAACTCATCTTTTAAAAATCCACATCTACTTTAAATATACAGTATTAATTCAAATTAAGTTTTATATGAAACAGACCGACCTGCTTGTTTCAGATACTGAATTAGTTACCAACCGCTTTGGTAACTGACTATACTAATTACTATAAGCAGTCATACTTTGTATTTCTATCTTTTGCTATTTAAAAGTTATTTAATGTCAATTTAATCATTGATGTGCTGCATATTTCTGCACTTCTGCAGAGCAAACGAGTGCAAGCATACAATACCATGGAGTAGGGGTCAAAGTCATCCACATGTTTTTGAAATCCCTGAAAGAAAAGCAACATAAAGTTGATTAAAAAGGTTTCACACATAAAGACAAAGTTATGGAACAGAACATGAGCTGTGAAAACAAGAGGCCAGATTTCCTTTGACAAGTTCAACGTCACAATCAATAACTCAAAAGCAATTAAACCTCCAACATAAATTCAGTAATAACAAAAGTAAACCAACACTAATTCATCCGTTTCATTCATCAGTAATTTAATTTTACAGGAGGGGGAAGGAAGCGGAACAATATTAAATAAACAAACATTAATCTCTTGTTTCTTTATAGATACTGCACAGACACTCTAAATGAAACATAAAAAATTACAGCCTTTGTAATGTTTTATTGGCTTCAGCTCCATCATTAAAAACGAACTAGAATTTCAGATAAATCTAATAAAACTTGAGATTTAATGAAGAAAAACAGCCTTGCTGTTCTCTCACGGCACACGCCGTACCATCGCAGTGTTTTCAGAGTGGAAACCTTTTCTTACCAGTAAAACCTGAAAACGACTCACTGCAGTGACACCGCCGCGGTGCATTCCAACACTAAACATGTTCACTGTCACGGCTCCAAATCGATGAAAAAGCAGTCATGCACAAACAGCTCGATCAAAAGGCAGCGATGCAGCAAACAGAAAGAACATTCCAAACAAGAGCAAATCCATCACTGAGGTTAGACTGAGCCACGAGTTAACTTGATGTGTGAGCACGGAGGGAAAAAATGACAAACAGCACTCGAGATTAATAAAAGGGTCAAAAGAATCAGATTACTTGTTTGTTGTTTGATTTAAAAGACGAGTTGAAAGGTACCATCCGTTTTAGCATCTCTGGAGGCTGAAACACAAAACCAGGGCATTGTTTTCAGTAATTACATAAGAATTTTTAAAAAGCAACTCTGTTTTATACTTGAGCCGTTTTTTTTTTTTGTTTTTTTTTTTTAGAAACATACATGTAGCCCAGTCCTGATGAGTTCACACTTCAGCCTGAAACAAGTTCACTTTATTGTATCAGTAGAACACATAGCCCACTACAGCACACATTCCTGAACATGTCTCTGGTGTTTACAACAATTGTCTTCATGGACATTTAAGCAGCTCGTTGTTAGTTGCTCTTTGAAAATAAGCATTCTCTAACTTGTGATAAGCTAAAATCCACTGTGCACACAAAATATGCTGCTGTACTGAATACAGCACAATGAGCTTATTTCTTTGGTGCTTAAATATCTGTGTGAATGCTGATTTATTTATTTATTTATTCATACTTTATTTTCCTTTTTACAAACCGACAACTTCCGCATACTTTACCCTGGACAACCATTAAAACGATCAGCTCATTCTGGAAATGAATGCTGACTCTCATTTTTTTATATTTCTATACTCTTAACATGTTTAACTTTATTTTAAGATAATTTCCCCGCAAAAAATACATAAAGATTCGATCAGATATTTTGTTTTCTTTTAAATCTGCTTAACCAATTTTCTTATGATACATTTAGTTTTAATGTAGCCTTTTGTTCATTTTAGCTTTTAGCTAGACTTTTGTTGCTTTCATCTTTACTTTAAGCTAGACACTTGCTACTTTCAGCTAGCATTTTGATGCATTTAGCTTTTCAATTGCATTTTGGTACTTTCAATACTGTATATAATTAGTTCTTTATTATTTTGACTTTTAGCCTTTTTTATTTTGTAGCTTTAGCTTAACTTGACATTTTTAGCTAGTCTTTTGATACTTTTGGCTAGTCTTTTGATACTTTTAGCTAATCTTTTGATACTTTAGCTTGACTTTTGATAATTTTAGATAGCCTTTTCATAATTTTAGATAGCCTTTTGATACTTTGATAGCCTTTTGATACTTTTAGCTCTCTTTTGATACTTTTAGCTAGTCTTCTATACTTTTAGCCGTCTTTTGATACAAAGTACTTTTAGCTTGACTTTTGATGCTTTGATAGCCTTTTGATACTTTTAGCTTTCTTTTTATACTTTTAGCTAGTCTTTTCATACTTTGATGATTTTTTCATACTTTTATCTAGGCTTTTCATACTTTTATCTAGGCTTTTGATACTTTTAAAAAGGCTTTTGATACTTTTAAAAAGGCTTTTGATACTTTTAAATAGGCTTTTGATACTTTTAGCTTTTGACTACCATTTTAATACCTTAGTTTTTAAGTTAGCCTTTTGCCATTTTTACTATTGAGTTAGACTTTTGACACATTTAGCTTCTAGCTAGTATTTTTTTTTTTTACTTTTGACAAGCATTTCAGATAATATGCTGCTTCTTTTACCTCTAACTCATTTTCTGCTTCTTCAGCAAATATTAGCAAAGTCATTCAACACACAGCATCCACGTTGTTTTCCAAGAACACGTAATTTCTCCAGTTTAGCTTCAGTCCCAGCCTAGAAAGATGCATCTGAAAACATCAACCGTAACCTTCTATGTGCAATTAAGGACAGGCCTATTTGCTGGAATCCACAGACATATAATCAAACTGTCAGGAGATCCAGAGTCAGTGGGAGAGTAAATGTTTTACTGTATCACCTTCTGCAGCTGCAACAATTAGCAAAGCTTTGTTTGGATTTTCCCTCTAATTGCAGAGGTGAAATCCTTTGGCGGTGCTGATGGATCACTCTGTGAATTTATCCAGAGTAATTACAGCTTGTAAAATAGATAATTTTCTTATTTTAATTAGTTTCTGAGACCAAAATGAACTGGTAACTTATTTGGCACAAAAGCAACAAATTGACTAAAAATCTGATGAACTCCTAAAGCTGAGAAACGAGCCAGCTGATGGCATAACATGTCAGATGTGTGATTATTTGATTTTTTTCATCAAAGCAGAGGTTTGTGCAGGGTGAGTGCAACATGTTTCCTACCAGGCCGTCGGAGCGGACAGCAGGTCTGTGCGGATCTGGTCGGGCAGCCTGCGTCTGGGGCAGCATGACGGGCTTTGACATGACAGCCTGACGTCTCTGGTTGGGGGGACTGGGAGCCAGTTGCTATTGGTGGGAAGCCATGTTTCCAAGCAACAAATTTAAAAGCTCATCAAGTAATTCCAAAAAAAGCAGGAGGTTGACATGATTTCCACAAAACGAGGCTCACCAGCTGACTGCTTGTGTTGGAAACACGACTGGCATGGGAGGTATTTCTCATCACCTAAAACACAACGGTGCTTTCAGGGCTCTGGCACAAACTGAGCGCAGCTAGAAATATCTGAGCAACACACACCCAAAACCTATTTTATTTTCTTAGATTTACAGCAAGGTGTCTGTTTTAAAGATATTGGAAAGATAAACCTAAAAAAGTAAAACCATGCTCACTTCTGCAAACCACAATCCAACAAATCAAATCAAGAACCTGCTGTCATGCTGATAAAACATTATAAACACTCCAATGCACAACAAAGATAACTACTATAAATATCAGTTTTCTAAGATGTTGATATGATTTTTTTTAAAAAGAGAGAATATTCTCTAAAGAACTGCATATCGCCCATCGCTTTTTTTCTTTTTTTACTCAATCCTCTTATTATGAGAAAAATTTAAGAGTAGTTTTGGCAAAATCTTGAAAATCATGCTTTACTCAGCTACTAAAAAGGTACTCAGTTGTAGTTTTTCATCCATTGACTGCTTTCATTAAAATTAATCCAGCGGTTCATGAGATCTCACTTGTAAATGAGTCTTTGAGGCTCAATGTGACTTATCTGTTTAAATAAAGGTTGAATGAAAAATATTTTGCTAACAGACAGCTTTTTAGCGGTGGGGGATAAATATATAAACACCATGCAGAAGGAAAAATAATTTCTTGCTAAGGATGAAAGGGTAAGCATCACTCATCATTCTTCACACATGTGGCGCTCAAACCTTGGGGCTGGAGGGGTACGACAGTTCACTGGTGTTGGAGGAATAAATACCTCCCCTGGGGAGGTACCCGCCTGCCTCCCACTCGCTCCTGCTGGTGTCGGTAGGACTGGGAGGACGCTGGAGGTGATGATGATGTTGGCGGTAACCACCGAGGGAGCGTTCTGCAGAGTGCTGTGGGGGAGGTGGCGGAGGAGGCGGCGGCGGAGGTGGTGGAGGCGGCGGAGGAGGAGGAGTGGGGTGGGGGGCAGGCTGAGGGGAGGATGGCGGACGCGAGGAGTGAGAGGGTGCGGGGTACTGGGAAGAAGGTGAGCGAGGAGCTTGTGGGTTACGCCTACGCCCCTTGTTTGTTTGAGTAGATGAGGCGGGGGGAGGCTTCCTGGAAACAGGTGGGGAGGGAGGCCGGCGCTGTGGAGAAACTCGAGACGAAGGCGGGGAGTAATTGGGGATGGTTGGGTTCAGCCTTGGCGAGGGTGGAGGGGGAGGCAAAGGCGGAGGGGGTTGGTTAGTGGCGGGCTGAGTGGGGGCCAGTTTTTTAAGAGGGCCCCTCAGGCTCTGATCCAACTCGTCCAGGTTTATGTCGTCCAGGTCGGTGGTGGCCAGGTGGAGCCCGCCAGGAAAACACTTCACCTTGGGCTCAGAGGCAGGAGAGAGCGGCGGGGAGAGCTTTAAACCACAAACCAGAAATATTCCACCGCTCATTTTAATATTGATGACATTATTTCATAATTTATACTCAAACATTCGTTCCTGATTATTATTTATCTTGTGATGCAAGATGGAAAAATGTGTTGTTTTTTATTTTTACTTAAGGCCAGTGGGTAAAAATAAACTACAGTAGTCCCTCGCTACTTCGCGGTTCGACTTTTGCGGACTCGCTTTTTCGTGTTTTTTCAATATACAGTACAGAACTGTAAGACTGTGCACAACAATTTTTTTTAATTTTTTTTTTTTTATGCACCAACATTTTGTTGTTTTGTCTCAATAAGCCTACACTATATCACCAGTCTAGAGGACTACATTATCCAGAAGGTAACTGTGCACTACCCAGAAGGGCAAAGTTGCTTTCTGCTGAAAAGGAGGGAAAGTTTTGATCCGATCGGAAAAAGTTCGGTCCTTACAGCGACTTTGGCGCTCGGTGGATTCAGAGAGCCAATCAGAACCGGACCAGAACCGGACCAAGGCTGGGTAGGTCAGCCGAACCGGAACTGAGCAGCAGAACTGGTGAGTAAAAAGGCTTTACTACTGAGTGAATAAACATTATCAAGTTATCTTGATTAATAAGCTCATGCTAAATAAACTTATGCTTTAGTTTAGTTTAATTTAATTTATTAATTGACTGAACGGCGTTGGTTTGTTGCTTCAACTCTGAAATCTATGTCATCTCTACTTTGTGGATTTTCACTAATTGCAGCGAAACAGGAGGCGTAATGTAACCCCGGCAATAAACGAGGGACTACTGTAGTGGATTTTAAGGATGCACAGTATTAGAAAATCTTGCAATGTGAGATATTAACTGCGATAAACCCACATTTTCCTCTCTCCTCATATATCATATATATATTATTAGCAAGTAGAACATAAATGTGTGGGACCTTAAGTATATTTCCCTATGATTTATTTCAGTCCCAGCAGTATTAGATGCATCTAAAGTTTTTTTGTTTTGTTTTTTTAAATCAAGTGTTTGATAATTTTCAGGGACAGCTGTGATGTTAGAAGTCACAAGTTGTTGAGGTGGTTGGTGTGGAGAGATTCTCCTGAAAGAGGTCTGACTTTGTACCTCTGGAGTTTCATTCTCCACACACGAGATCTGCTCCAACCGAGTCTGACACAGACGCTCCACCCAGTGCTGCACCTTCTCGGACTCCTCCAGGTCTTCCCTCTCCGTCTCTGAAACCTGATGTGGAGGTGAAGCCATGCAGCATAAAACCACAGCCGTCAGATGTCACATGATCAGTACTGCAAGGCTTTTCTTGAAAACGCACTCCCTCTAATAGATTTTAAATAAACGCAGCGTGTTAGGATTCTCTGTGAAGCTCTTCCAACATTTCCACCGTTCATACCTCCTGAACCAGCCGGTTGATTTTCAGTTGCTTCTCCCGTTCGTACATCTCTTCTTTCTCTTTGGCAAGTTTCAGCTCAAACTCCATCTCCTTTTTGTTTTTCCTCTGCTCCTGCAGCGTGTCTGTGTTGGACACTTTCTTCTTTTTCTTCTTCTTTTCTCCTTTCTGAGGTGCCACCAATCAGTACAAGTAAAACTTAGAAGACGAACAAACTGCCAATCAAATCGGCACCAAATGTCATGCAAAAACTCAGAACCGTGCCATGATAATTTAAAAAAGAGTCACAATATGCAAACACTACCTCATATTATTACTACGACCATTATTTTCTCCAAGAAGATGAAAGACGTGACTAAAAGACCACACAAACAGCTGAGAGTACCTTCCGTAGTGACGGCAGTTTCCCCTCATATCGGTAAAACCAGCCAAATGCTAAAGAGGGAGATGAACACATCAAATCAATCAAAATCATAGCAAACTCACTACAACCTCTTTCTAAAATGCACAAAACAGATCTTAAATAGAAATGTCAACAGAGCTGTTTCCGTTCAGGCACTTTAAAAACAGCAACACAACACTCAAAACTGAAGATGCAAAATGATGCAATAAGTCTGAGCTGGAATCTCATATCTGTCAAAGGCTTTTCTCCACCCACAAAAAGTTTAACGTCTGCTCCCGTGGCCTCGTCATTGTTGTCAAAGGAAATCTACCGCTTGTCTTTGAGGTGTTGTTTTGCACAGACATCCTCGTGTTAACAGCTGAAACTCCAAACTCACTTGACTGAGCTGCTCATCTTCTTCCTCTTCTTCGGGGAAGAAGCTGGCTTCATCGGCTTAGAGAAGCAGTAAAAGACAGCACAGCAACCAGCACAAGCAGGAAGACAAGCACAGCATGCAGATAAAAGAACAACGCGTGTCTTTATGGGTTTAGAAGAGAAACAGGTTCTGAAACAGACAGGATTCATAAAGATTCACTCGTGTGTGAGAGCATACGTGAACTTTTTGCTTTAGGAGCTGGGGAGGTTTTCATCTCAGGTGGGGCAGGTGCGGGGTTCTTCATTGACCGGGGGCTCTTTGGTCGGTCTTTGGATCCCCAGTCCTCCTCCCACTCTCTGGTGTGCTTCTTCTCCACAGCCTCAATCCTACAGGAGTGACAAAGAAATTAATACATAGTTGGCCATTTACATACAATAATATACATTTTAAAAAGTGTACTTTTCCATCTCTTTCTTATATCGCTCCTCTTCTTCTGCAAATTTCTGTGAGGACTCCATCTTTCTCCTGTAAAATTCATCATAAACACACAGGTCTCAGCATAAATCTGTTTGAGCACAACAAGGCACCAAATGCAGAATATATTGCTTTAATTCACTTTATGGCTGCTATGAAACCAGTGAGAGATTGTCACCCTGCAGCATGGGACACAAAGTGATACAATTTATCAGCAAATATGGCTGACATGACACAAGTGAAACCTGTAAATTATTCAGTGAAGCTATGTCTGAGCTGATGTTAGGGCTCAGTCATACACTGTGAAGTGTTGCACTGAAGGGAAGTCTGTAGTACGGTCTTTGTTCATTATGTTATTTTAGGTTGGCAAGTTATTTTGTATTTATCTGAGTGAATATTGGTTATTACCTTTTTTACCTATTTTTAAGTCACCATAAGATTAACAACAACAACAACAAAAGGCTTCTTTTTTTTCCCCCCCAATTTTTGTCGTAGTTACAAATCAGCTTAAATTTGATCATGGAGAAATTTCTATTTTTATTTTTTTAGATTTGCTTGCAGTCTTAGACACAATTGATCACGCTGTTCTTGTCGACTGACTAATAAGATGGGTTTCAATTTCAAATATAATGTAGCTCTAAAGTGATTTACTTCTTATTTTTCAAACATAAAGTCCTTTGTTGTGACTGATACCAGTAATGGTGCTTCCTCTCTGGTCCCTCTGACTTGTGGGGTGTCGCAGGGATCTGTTCTTGGACCTGTTTTATTTTCTCTATATCTGCACCCCAGGGGCCAGTAAGATAGAAGGATTCAGTTGTGTGTTTTATCATTGCTATGCTGACGATACTCAAATGTACCTGTCTGTAAATCTGATTATGGTACAATTGTTTCTATTATTTACATCTGTTTGGCTCAAATCTGAAACTTCAAGCATCAAATTATCATCAACTAAATAAGCAAAAACTTTCCCCAACTCAAGGTCCTAACAGCATTTTTCAGTTGCTTGGTTCTCTTGCTGTTCATTGAAAGTCATCCACCAAAAAGTCGGGGGTCATTTTTGACAAGCACCTCAAATTTGAGAAATAGGTTATATATAGTTCATAAAAGCCACTTTCACTTAATAAATTTAGTCTAAATACTACCTTTGTTATCTTTTCAACAATTAGAAACTGGAATTCATGCTTTGTGGATGGGCTATGGATATTCCCTCTAATTGTTTAATCCAAGACTCCCTTTCATCTTCAATTAGTCCAAAACTTCTCAACACCTCATTCTGTTAACATATCACTCTTGTTCTTATGTCTTTATGCTGCCTTCCTGTAAAATTCAGGATTCAATTTAAACACTCCTTTTGTTCTATAAACCATTAAACAATCTGGCTCCTCTAAGATCAAGTACCTCCTTCTAACCCCTTAATGTCTGATCACTGTCTCCTAGTTGACTGTGCGTTCTCTGTTCAGACTCTGGAAAACCTCTCTACAAGTCAGGATGGAGCGCTCTCTAGTGGGTTTTAAATCATAACGGAAAACCTTCATCTTCTCAAGATGGTTTTCTATTAAATATTCCATTTTTAGGTTTACTTTTTAAATTACTTTAACAGGTTTGCATTATTTTATCAGTTTTGTTGTCGTTTCTCATTCATTGTAGTTATTTTTATTTTATGATTGCTCTTTTATCTGTTTTTTTTTTACTCTATGTAAATCAGTTGTTGCTTTAGCTTTAAATGGTGCTATATAAATAAAGATTTACTTTAGGCTTTAGTGCTTTTTGATATTTTAAATGCTGCAGATACATTAAAGTAATATCTCAGCTTTGTCACAACATTAAATAAGTTAAGCATAAAATATTAAGGAAATTTAAATGTACCCATGTTAATAATAGTCTAAACAAACTGGCACTGATGATGGTTCTTATCTTTCCATCTACAGGTTGTGTGAGAACATCTTTCAAAGTCAGAGCACAGTAGTCAGGTAAAAAAGGACACAAAGTTGAGGAAACGACAACCTTGAATGTCAACTTCATGTCCCTCGTGTCACGCTGCAGAAGATTTCTCTTGTGACACGACAGGGCTAATTGGGAGTCTTGTAGTTCACTCACTGTCTCTCCTTCTCCTGCTGCTCTTTAATGATTTTGTTGGTCTCCAGTGCCACCCTTTTTTGATGCATCAGCTCCCGTCTCTCCAGCTCCCTGCGGGCCTCAGCTGCTAGACGCTCCTCATCTGTCATGAACAGCTCGCTTCCCTGAGAGATTCACGAGAGACAACGACAGGGGTCAGAGAACGGGATCATACAGAGCAGAGGTTCTCTAACGTTTTAGCTCTAAACAGAAAGACGAGTCCAAACCGGCCTTTCATAAAAAGGAGTGAGTAGAGATGTCAGGTTCTGTCATGAGACACATCTGAAGCCTCGTCTTTGACATACAAACATTGATGCGCAGAAAATAAACAATACAGTACAGACAATTGAATATCACACTTTGCATTTGTTTTGTAGATGAACAAACTCTCCTTAAACAACAATAACAACAACAAAAATCGATATTGGTAATGAAGCAGACTTTCTGTCCCTTTTGATGACTAACTTTAGCTTCATGTATCGATCTTTCAATCACGTTGCTGCAGATCTACTAACACTTGTTTTGGCTACAATTGATTGACCTGATTAGAGAGATGAACACTGCTGCCTCCTTGGAAACCTTCACGCTACAACA
>JARVGV010000002.1:17143409-17155654 GCA_031762435.1 Hypsolebias longignatus
CTGGCTGCCAGCAGGGTGCGAACTTCTGCATTCAACCACGGTTTCCTGTTTGGGTAACTTTTCACATATCTTGTAGTCGAGACATTGTCACAGCATGTGCTGATGTAATCCAGAACGGAGGAAGAGTACAGGTCAAGATCAAATAAGTCCCCATTTTCTGCCAACTTCAAGAATACAGCACAAGAAAAAAGTATTATTTTGGTCCTTGTGATATAATTTTTTTTGGTGACATTGCAGTGAGTAACTTGAGTGAAATAAAATGTGACTTATCGATATTTGTAGTCTTCATTTTTCTCGTCTATCCAGTTTAATTCACCAGTAAATTTTCTACTGAAATTTCTTATTATAATTGTGTGCACTTTTTGTAAAATACTTGAAGTACCTGTACTCTTAACAAGTGTTTGAAGATTACAAATAAATCAAAGTGCAGTACAGGGACAAAAAGTGCCACCAACTGCTGATTGTTGGGCTCGGAAGGCCTTGTGTGGAATAATTTTCTTGCCATCTTTTATTTAATCTAAAATTTAACTCAACTGTTTTTGTTGTTTTAAAAAGGATTTCTGTCGTAGCACGTAGCTTACAATCCAAGGGTGAGTTTTGTACAAAACGGCAAACAAAAAAAAAAGACTCAACTACAAAGTGCTGCAGGTTTGACCAGTGAACGTTGAGTCCAAAAGACAAAAAAAGAAAGAGAAACCAAAATGAGGGTGCAAACCATATTGAGCACTGGGAGCTGACAAAGTACAAGACAAAGCCGAAAATAATTTCAACAGATTTGCAGAGACTGTAAAAGACAATGAACAAAGATCGTGATAAGAGCAGGCAAAAAATGACCAAAATTATTTTGCAGAATAAAAACAAAACTAGATTCAAGTCTGGTCTTAAATGAAGATTGTCTGACCCTTTATGTTAGAGTGCATTTGTCAGACATCTAATTACATCTTCAGCTTAAATATTTTCTGTAATATTTAATGTAACACCCAGAGAATATACAAAGTAGACTAAAAGGATCAAAACATCAATACCATTAAGAATAAATAGTGATTTATTTACAGTGATATGAACTGTAGCAAACACTGTAGTACAAAGGTACAAGGAGGAACTGGAACCCTGTAGAGAAAGAGGGCATGAGGAAATTCAAGGCCAAACACGAGGAGTTCAAGATCGGGTAGGATACAGCTGAAGTCGAAGCTGGAACATGTACGAACACCAGATAAGACTTTTCTTTACCTTTAGGCGAAGAAAGGTGGCTAGAAGCATAACTACCATAGGTGTATAATGCAACGGCGGTGAAGAGAAGTCATCTACAGCCTTTTAAGCTCCTGCCTCTCCTCAAGGGGGATGGTCCACAGGTGTGGCTGGTTGGCATCATGTGACTTCTGACTGTGGAGAGAATCGAACTCCTACATTTTCAAGAATCAGGTCAAGCTGTGAAGCAACAAAAGCACCACAAGGCGGAACAGCCAACTCCCCAAAGGGATAAAAATCAGTTTTCTTTAAACTTACCTTTTAGCAATAGTTTATATTTGAGTTGTCACCATGTAATAAATAAATCTGACATTTGTGTTATTGTGCTTTGTACTGTAAATATTTTATTGCATGCCATACAGCGCAATATGGATTTGAACAGAATACATCAGTTGTAAAATGGCAGTACAGAAAAGAGATGCATGTATATATCAAAGCATATACACGTTCATACATTGTGCTAGAATAGAAAGAACAAAATGGCAACACTGTTTAACATATAATTACTGTACTTCCCAAGTTTACCAAGTTTTGTTTAATTCCTATTATGGGTGTATGAGAAGTTTAGTTGACAGGGATCCCTGTACATATTAAAATATAGCTGTAACTCTGATAAGAAAGGGTGCAGCACAGAATGCAGACAACGTGCCCAGCCTCGCATCATGCTCATGCTTTCCACCTAAAAAAAAAATCCTTAAAAGGTCCTTAAAAAGGTTTAAGAGTTGAGCTGACAAGAAAACTGCTAACCAACAGGTGAGTCATGCCATAATGTTGTATGACCCCATGAGTGTATAAAAATCAACATAAGTGTTTTCAAAGTAAGGAACTCCTTAACACTGATTTCTACTTTGCAAGTGTTAAGACACTAATCTAAAGTAAGTAAGTCTTGAGAGTCTGTATTTTCTAAAGACGGTTGATTATCTTGACCGAGGCTCCTCTGGAGACCATGAAGCCCGGGTACAACGGCTGGGAGAAAGTGGTCTGAACCTTATGAAGGAGCGTCGTCTCACCAGAGTCAGACACGTCATAAAACCATAGGCTTCCTGCTTTATGGTTCAAATAAATCCCCACTCTAGACAAACGTGGAGCAGGTATTTTAGTTTTGATCTCGTTGTGCCAAAACGTGCACTCATACTTTGAGAGGGAAATGCACCAGGACTCGTCAGAGTATCCAAAACAGCTTTCATTCAGTTTTGCTCCTTTATAACACACGGCCACCTCAACCCGGGGCCCCTTCCATTCAACTTCCCAGTAACAAACCCCAGATAAACCCTCACAGCACAACACTTGGTCATATTTGGAGAATCTCTCTGGGTGGGAGGGGTACTGCTGGGCTTTCTTGATCCAGGTCACCTGAGTATTTTTCTCGGAGAGCAACAGGTTCTCAAAGGCTGTGTTGGGATCCAAATAGAGGTTTAAGGAATCTGAAATGTACAGAAAGGAAATTATAGTTAGTTTGATCACTACTGAAGCTCATAAACTCAAAGTAAAGGCTTAGAACGCACATCACCCACAGCCTTTAACGACAGAGTTTTAATTCAAGATGGCTGCCAAAGTCACAACTTCAAGATGTTTTAATGCTTGGAACTGAGGAAGACTCTGCTACTACCATACAAACCTTATCTCTTTTTGATTGATAGAGTACAGAGCACTGGTTACCCAACCCTGGTCCTTGAAGAACGCCATCCTGCATGTCTTAGTTGTTTCCCTGCTCCAACACACCTGATTCAGTGATTTATTTACTTCCTCATGTTCTGCACAAGCCTGTTAATCACCCATTACTGATATTTAAAATCAGATTTGTCAGAGCAGAGAAACAACTAAAACATGCAGGATGGTGACGTTCCTCAAGGGCCAGGGTTGGGAACTCCATAAATTTATAACCCCATTAGCATTGCAGCCATCTTGAATTGAGTTTATTGTATTTTTTTTGATAATTTCATTCAGTTTTGTTCTGTTGTTCATGAAATAATTTGTTAAAAACATGCAGTGTTGATGAGAACAGTTAATGTCAAATATTTAGGTAAAGATGTTGCTCAATAGCACTTTACGTATCTGTCGAGGATTACTCTCAGCTGCTACCACACCACATTTTAGCTCAATATCTGTAGAACTGAGTGACGGAGTTATGGCAAACATTGTATTGCTAGCGATGATTGACTCTGGCGAGGCGACCATCCTGAAATGAGTTGACGGCAAAACGTTTTACTTGTAGATGTGCACTCAATGATTCTTTTTTGACAGTTTCATTAAAAAAACATATTTCGCTATGGATACACACACACATGCAAAAACGTCATTGATCTGCCTACGCCGGCGAGTGAGAACTCACATAATAACATTTCCTGTCTCGTCTTCGGATCCGTATCAGCTACTAAAAACAAAAAATAAACATCATATACTGTATGAATGCTGACATAGCAGCAAAAAACAGGCAAATATAATTGATTTGGTTGTAATCTTTAAGTTAATATCTTACGCGTTTCAGATGTCTCTCCAATAATTTTTGCCATGTTTTCCATTTTGTCACTCAAGTCCGAGAAAACCTTTGTCACAAAGTCAAAAACTGAGTGTGGCTTAAAGTTTAACTCTGGAGTCACATCATATTCTGTGTGGCCCAGAATCTGCGTGCAGTGCTAGAAAACATGTAAAAAGAGAAACAGAATCAAATAGAACGCTACGCATACACCATATAACATGTATTGTATGGAGGACAGAATGTGACAAAATGAAATAAATACATAATACAGTAATGAAATGCATCATTTAAATTTTAAATACATCATTAAATTATCAAATACACAATTAAATATACAGTACAATTAAATTATTAAATACTCAAATTATTTATTTCATGATTTATTCAATTATTTAATTTAGTCACATTCCACCGTCGTGGTCACCATGAAATTATGTTAACTGTCAGTCGCACTCATCAAACTCAGTGGGCGGGACTAACGCTGAGCATGTGAAATCCATTGCTTCGGTCTGTGCTTTGGTGAAGTCAGTTCAAACAGGACAGCTCCCTCAGTGCAGGGACTTAATTTGCTCTTTCATGAACTGGTTAGAGATATTTTAAGCCAAGCTAGGAATATGGAAGCTGGAGCTTCTCCCCCAGAGCTTGTGATATTTTCTTGCCTGTGGATCAATCTGTGCTCGATTTGTCTTCGTTTGTTGTGGGGAGCAACCAATCAGGCGTCAGGTTTTGTTCACCAGCTGTCCTAGGCCCGCCCACTGAGTTTGACGAGTGAGACTGACAGTTATCACAATTTCATGATGCCACTGGAGGGTATTAATTCATTAAATTAAATACTTTGTAAATGAATCATGAAATAAATAATTTAAAAGGTACATTACATTATTTAATGGTGTATTTAATAATTTAATTGTGTATTTAATAATTAAATGATGCAACAAATTGTTGTGTTTGTATTATGTATTTATTTCATTTGGTCACATTCCGTCGTCCATCGGAATGTGACAAAAATAAATAAATAAATAAATCATGAATTAAATAATTTAATTGTGCATTTAATAATTTAACTGTGTACGTATATGATTTGATGGTGTATTTAATGTTTAAATGATACGTTTCAGTATTATGCATTTATTAATTTAATTTTGGCACATTCCGTCCTCCAAAGTATTGTGGTGTACCTACCTGCAGAAAATAAATGTTGTCCTCAGTTAACGACAGCTGCTTCAGTTCATCCTCTTTTTTCTTGAGATCCTTAATTTCCTTCTCAAATCGGTCCATGAGTGCCTCCGCTCGACCCAGAGCTGCCTTCTCCTGATGTGTGATCTGCTCCCTCACAGCTGAACGCCTTTTATCTGCCATCAAGATGATTTCAGCATAGGCCTTCTCGTTTTGGTCAAGAGCTGCGTCTCTAGAGCACTGAACGAGTGATGACATACTTTACATAAAGATTCACTTTTATAAGATTTGTCAGCTAAAACAAGACCGCTTACCTTCAGTGCTGTTATCTTCTGTCTCAGCTGTCGCAGCTGTTTCTCTTTTTCCTGAACTCCTTGGTGGTATTTTTGCTTCTTCTGTCCAAATTGTTTCTATTTTTTTTTTTTTTTTTTTAAGAGTTCACTTCATCGTGTTAAATTTCACAAGAATGCACATTTTACAGAATAAACAAAGCATGCAGTTTTATCTCACGTCCTGAACCAGAATAACAAAAATCCTCACTAAATTGAAACGGAAACCAAAATGCTCAACGGCACAGCTATAAACCCGACAGCTAACAGACTAAACATCTTACTTGTTTCTCTTTCCTCTCTGCTGCAGCCGACACGGTGTCGTGACCTTTGTGCTCGTCCATGACACAAAGCATACAAATGCATTCGTCGTCAGTGCGGCAGTAGACCTCCAGCAGCTTGTCGTGCTTGGAGCAGATCATCTCCTGCATGGAGGCCGACACCTCCACCAGTTTGTGCCTTTTGAAAGCAGCAGACTCATAGTGAGGCTGCACATGTGTGGCACAGTAGGAGGCCAGACACACCAAGCAAGACTTCACAGCTTTCAGCTTGGTGGCGGTGCAGAAATCACAGTCCACCCCTCCTGAACTGGCTGCAGTCACCCCAGGAGGGGTGTCGCGTCCTGTTTCTGTCATTTTCACCATCAGATCAGCCAGCACTGTGTTCTTGTTCAGCACAGGCCTCGAGGTGAAAGCGTGTCTGCACTGGGGACACCTGTACACACCTCTGTGATCCCCTTGGTCCCAGAAGTCGTTCACACAGTCCATGCAGTAGCTGTGGCCACAGTGAAGAGTCACAGGCTTCTTCAACACGTCCAAACAAATGGAGCAGCACAGGGACTCTGCAGCTTCACGGCTGGCAGCCATCTTCTTCACTGTTTACTTTCATTTTCTCCTAAATGAAAGCTTGGGGAAAGTGGGCGTGGCTTCAGCCCTTTAAAACAATTGGACTGTGTCCATAAAAGTCAACGAACTTTCCTGACGTTCACTTTTCTTTTTTCTTTTCTTTTCTTTTTTTGACTGCATCAGTGAACACGGTGCCCTCACTCTATAGATCTTTTATTTTTTTTCATTGTATCTAAATTGTGTAATTGTTGAACTCTAAGTTATTAACATTTGGGGATTTTGTAGTGATATCTAGTTTTACTGACACGATGGGCATCTGTGAGTCGTTAAAAGTTTAAGCTTAATCCTTAAAGTAATCTTTTTCTCTTGTATGTACGTCAGTGTTGGTTTCCATGGAAACGACGGCAGCTTTTCTACGCCGTGAGGAAGAGGCGGAGAGTTTGATCATGTTTTTTCAGCGGAGCGGTTTTATATGCTTTTGTTTACGATGGAGCTGCCTGAGACACTGAGGAAACGTTTAGACGACTTTTCTCGGAGTGTCTTATTCGACTGGAGTCGCAACGAGCCGTTCTCTAAAGGCGGCGAGGCGTTTTTGCCTCACGGTAAAACACAAACGCAGCTAATATTACAGTTAGCATCGATGCTAGCACCACGTTAGCCCACAGTTTGTTGATATCAGGCTGATTTAATGGTCTGTCTCTTCATTTCACGTTTTCAGACAAACGGGTTCTGTCCAGCCTGCAGCTGCAGATGTCTTTGTACTTTAACATCTGGTTCTTCCCGCTGTGGTGGATCAGTGAAACCTTGATGCTTCACCTAAAGGCAGGAAAGAGCACAAACACAAATCATTTCAGTAGTTATATTATTTCTATTTGGATTTACGTGTTCAAACTGCATTTGTTTTTCATTACTTTGTAGTTGATTTTTAATATTCTGTTGTCCTTTCATGTCTGCTGCGTCTATAATTTATTCATTTTGTATTTTTGTTTGTTTTGTTCCCGCTGGTAATTTTCCATGTCCTTGGTCTTTTTATTTATTTTTATTATCTGTGTATTCGACTGACGTTTGTTGATTCATCAGGTGTTTTGGTTATTTTTATTCACGTTTGTATTGGACAATAAAGTGCAAAAGGGTGTTCTAAAATCTTGTGGATGTTATATCTTTTTAAAGGCCAATATTTACAGGACCATGGTTGCCATGTTTAAATTGATGCTCAGTTTCATTTACCATCATTAACCTATCAGACAGCAATATGATCATTGACCAGAGAAGCTGACGTTGGTGAGGATGTGATCTTCACCAACTTAGAAATTCTGTCCTGTAGCAGCACTTTAGTAAAAGTTTACCTAAGTATATTTAACTGTCTCAAACCACAGAAACACAGTTGACATGCTTTTTTTTTTTATTGTAACTTATTTCTATCAGTATCCTGCCTTGCCAGACTACTACAAGTTCATCCTTGTGACTGTTCTTCTGCTGATGACTCTGATCGAAGCCATCAGGCTTTATCTTGGCTACGCTGGAAACTTGCAAGAAAAGGTGAAATATTTTTAGACGTAGGCTAAAGTCTGAAAGCAGAGCAGAAGTCAGCATGAATGTAATCCTTACATTTTGCTTGTTTGGAAGGTTCCAGAGTTGGCTGGCTTCTGGCTGCTGAGCATCCTGCTGCAGTTTCCACTCATCTTGTTTCAGCTCTTCAATGAAGCCATCCTCATACAGCCTCTGGAGAGAGGCGTTCATATAGTCCTCGCCTTATTTATACTCACACAGGTATTCTTTTGAAAAAACGACTCATTTAGTCCCCCAGTGTGCAGTGCAATGACTGAAACACATTTTTTTTTTGTGCATGTATTTTAGTTTTAGTTCTCAGGTTGACTGGAATGTGTTTTTATTCCTGATTGATCCAGGCTGTCTTCGGTTTTGTGGCACTGCGGGACATGGTTACACACACGAGAAGCCAGTTTCATCTCCAACAGTTTGAATTCTGATGAGATCTGGTGTTTCGTGGCCGACCAGGATGTTTTCTTATCCATACCTTCCAGGCTGACAACAAAACAACACTACAGGAGGAATATGATACATTTTTTACATGACTGAAGAGAAAAAATTTGAAACATTTTTGTACATTTGCCTTTGATGAGATTGTATTTTTATTGTAAATTTGAAATAAATAACTTTTTAATAGCTGTGTGTCATTTATTTGGCAGATAATATTTGTCACTAAATCAGTTCTGTCAGAAACACTTTGCAAAAGGCATGTTTAGACAATTCAGGGTAAATTTATGGGTAAACTTTAGAACAGACTCATTGGTCACCCACAACAATAAGAACACTGACAGTTGATAAAAACATCTGGGGAACCTTGAGTTACAGTGTGTCCAAAACCGTCAAATTATAATCCAATCAAACATCTGTGGATTAAAAAAAAACAATTGAAATTCACCTTCACAATTTTTACTCAATGTCCTGAAACAATCACCAGCAAAATCCTGCTGCAGAACTACCGGTAACGTGAGTTCAAAAAGGTCTTGGAAAACAAATAGACATGATATTTGGCTGATAATTTAAATGTTGAGTGGTCAAACCAACCAACTTGGTGTAACACAAAAACCTCACATATTCCTGAAATACAAAATCCTTTATGGCACATAAAGCTCACTTTAAGAGTTTGTCATAATAATTTACATTTCAAATTTTTATTTTTTAAGTCTATAGAGCAAACTTGGGCAATATATGGCCCGAGGACCAAATGTGCTCCTTGGATAATCTCCATCTGGCCCCTAAATCGAAAAGAACATTATTTCTAAATAAGTTGATGAAAACCTGCATATTATAAATGAAACTTAAGAAAGTCTAAAGTAAACAAATAATGGACAAATACATTGAAAATCTTTGGCTTGAACTAGGCTAATACCTTTTTTAGGCAGCTGTGTTTCCAGAACTTGACTGAACCTCAGAGTCCAAAAATCAAACACACGTTTGTTTGATCTTTTTTGCATATTTAAGGTCATAAATATGTCACGAGGCAGTTTACAGAAAGCGTCTTATATTCCTAAAGGGTATTGGGGGGACCTAATTATGTTACAACAAGAAAAAGTCTTCAAGATGATTATGTATCTAAAATAAATTATTTTATAATTGTTTATGCGGTTTTTGGTTGCTGAAAATATCTTGATTTGACCCTCTGGAAAATAAATGTTGCCCACAGAATGTCAGTTTACTCTTAATTTTAAGCCATTCCATGTTTTCCAGATTAACAACTGTTTTTATCAAAATGTCTTTTAAAGTTTTTTGTTTACCAGAAAATTGTCACATTTTTACGAGAATAGAAAAACCTAATCTTTGGTTTTCAGATTTATTTATTTGTCTTTTTGCTGAGACAGACTGCCTGCCAGTCATTAGTTTTTCTCTTTCTAGGAACAAGTTTGTGTCTGAGGTTCATCGTCTGAAACTGAATTGAAATGTCTTTTTTCAACGTGGTTTTCTTTGTCTGCAGAAACTCAGAGTTTTGAGATATCACGGAGATAAGTTATTTGAGTTGAAATGGTTCAGCTGCATTAAAATAATTTTACTGAGATAATAAATGATGGAGAAAGAGCTCAAGAGGTTTTTTTGTGTTTGTGCTCAAATAAACTGCCGAATGATTCGGTTTCTCTCAAAGTTATGTGACTGTAGTCTCTGATGTTGTTCACAAGATAGTTTACACCTGAAATATGGCACATCCGCCGGGAAATAAAAACAAACAAGATTATTTAGTGGGGAAGGCTCAACTTGCTTACACTGATGGATACGGAAAGAGTTGTTTTCTGTTTTTCCTCCAATGAAATGTGTCACAAAAATAACTTGTTAGAATGAACGTATAGCTGAGACTTCAGAAATCCTGGTCCCTGTTCTGCTGCTTGGTTTTTGTTATCGGGTACTTCTGTGTTCGATATGGAAGAAGCCTCAGGCAAGTAAATAGTTGAGGGTCGTAGAGAATAACTGCTTCTGAAACAGTGCCGACTGCTGGACTTGGTACTGGAGACAGTTGTCAACAGGCGATTTGTTGGAACAGCTGTTGTTGGAACCAATCTGGCAAACATAGAAGATGGAAATCCACTGTGAAAGAAACACCTTTCAATATGAGCATATGCAGCATGGGCTGTCTAAAGTTAAAGGCACAACTTCTCATAAGGGGTACCTGTGAGGTGCTGTAAGGGGTGGTGGCAGCCCTGAAAGAAAAAAGCAAGCTTCATAACAGAAGAGAACAGAGACCTGCTTTACGTGCAAACAAACCTCTGCAGTAGGAAAGCCATTGTTGTGGGGAGCAAGGCTGGCACTGTGTGGGAGGAAAGACTTTTGGTGGAGGTGGAAGAACACTCAGGTGAAGCAACTGAGAGTAGCATCGCCACTGTTTTCTCTCTTTTTTTTCAACCCCTGTGGAGATGAAATGTAAAAAGCTGCTGCAGAGGATCTCCGATTCTTAAATTGTTCTCAATGGTTCAATGATCCACTTCATGTACCACATGTGATGTGAATGACAATAAAGATTATTGAATGGTTCAATCTCAACAGTAAAGCTTACCTGAGTGAGGAGCCACAGGTGTGTGAGCGCTGCTGAGATGTGGAAACGTTTTGTGCTGCAGGCATGAGTGGCTCGGGTTGTTCAGACACTTTTCCTAAAACAAAACGTATCACTTAAAGCAAATTTAACCAATGAAATCACAATAAACTGTATGTTTCTGCTTAAGTGTGCAAGTTTCAGTTGATCAAAATATTAAAATTAAAGAATAATGATTTTATTACAGCTCAAGCAGGTTTATTTGTTGTTGTACCTTTATGAGACTACAGCCTTGCCACAGAGTCACCTTACTGGCCTCAATGGGATTTTTTGAAACAGGAGGTGAGAATTCAGCCTTTCTTGTCAGGCTATTGAGCTTCACACACACACAAAAAAAAACATGATTGGATCAAGAATAAATCAGTCTGCTCACCTGGTTGCCTCAGTTTGGAGAATAGACTAACAAACGTTTTTACCTGCACTTTCTTCCTATTACTCTCAACAGACTTATTTTTATTGCTCTCTTTTTCCGAGTCATCAACCAGTTTGGAGTCCTGCAAAAAAACAAACAAAAAAAAAAAACATTCACCCATCAGCCCTAATGCAAGTTATTGACTCATCAGTGCATTAAATGAAGACAATTTCTCCTGGGTTGTTTAATTTTACAAGATGTTTGCTGCTGCTTTGCAGGACTTGTAGCTGCATGTTGCTTCTCACTCTGTCCCGTTGTAGCTGGTTTCTTTCTTTATGACTCTTCAAGCGTTTCTTTTTCTTCTTGCATGGTTTCTGTGGGAGAGAACAATACGAGCATCAGGCCTACCACTGATAGGATAGACTCGATTCAAAACTAATTAGAAAAAAAAAATCCATAAAAACCAAATGTGAATAAACCATGAGCAAAAAATAAAGTTAGGAGAGAAAAAAAAAAGAACATTTATAATTAATTAAAATTATACTGTTTAAAAAGTGTTAGTTAATTGAAGTCAGTTATATTTGCTTGTATACCTCTGGAATTTGCACCTGGTTCTGTAGATGAACAGGAAGTCCGTCTGAATCTGAGCTATTAGAACCACTTGTGCTTCAAACATAAGGGAGAGAAATTCACTAAATGAGAACAAGTTTTAAACTAATCCCATAGTTCCTTGGTGGGGCGTGCATACCTCGTTTCCAGGTCAAACACAGAGACGTTTCTGTCAGTGCCCAAATCTTTACCAGTTCTCTCCTTGGCCTTCTTACTCAGCAACACTGACAGTTCTTTCAAACAGTATGTAACCTGAAAAACATAAAGAAAACATAAAAACCTGATGGATAATGACACTTGTAGTAAATTTACATTGCCATATTTTTCAGGCCATAAGTCACGCTTTTTTATTTTATTTTTTGCATAATTTGCATACCTTGCGACTTAAACACAGAAGCAACTTATTTATGGATTTTTTTCCCCCCATATGTATTAGGGATGGGGCCAATCTGGTATCAGTATTGGCCTTCGATACCAGCATAATTTACGTATCAGATTTTTCCAATCCAACCTGCCGATATTTCCAATTCATGATGCATGTCTCTGTCTAATGAAACTTCTCCACACGTTGGCTTCAAACTATGGAATGGATTTCCTGAACAGAGGT
>JARVGV010000002.1:17324966-17335216 GCA_031762435.1 Hypsolebias longignatus
CTCACCAGGGAGGCGTCCAGGAGGCATCCTAACCAGATGCCCGAGCCACCTCAACTGGCTCCTCTTGATGTGGAGAAACAGCGGCTCTACTCTGAGTCCCTGCCGGATGACCGAGCTTCTCACCCTATCTCTAAGGGAGAGCCCAGACACCCTGTGGAGAAAACTCATTTCGGCCGCCTGTATCCGAGATCTCATTCTTTTGGTCACAACACAAAGCTCACGACCATAGATGAGGGTAGGAACATAGATCGACCGGTAAATTGAGAGTTTCGCCTTTTGACTCAGCTCTCTCTTCACCACGACAGACCAGTCGGTACAGCGCCCGCTTCACTGCAGATGCCGCACCTATCCACCTATCGATTTCTCACTCCATTTTTCCCTCATTCATGAACAACACCCCAAGATACTTGAACTCTATTGAAATCCATTATAAATGCATTTATGATCCTATATTTCTCATATCTAAAAGGTACCGTACACATTCCTTACAGTAATGTTTTCTTCTTAGCTCTATTCTGATACTTTCTATTTTTATATTAGCCCACTAGGTGGTGCTCCACTTTTACATTTAGAGTTGCTGTAAAAATCGCTGCCAAAGGTGCACCTCCAAGAAGAATTGGCTTCAAAAGTAGTCACACAAGCTTACAAGATTTGGACGTGTACAATAAGATCTACAAGTGTACCACATTTCACAAATATATGCTACAAGATTCACAGAAGCATAAACAGTTTTTCAAGTGAACACATTTCAAATTGCACAAGGAGTATTCTGTATTCTGAAATATGTGTGCACAAATCATCAGCTATGGAGAGATCAGTCTGTGAGGTCTACGGGATCAGATTATGAGCTACTGTGCTGAGTTATAAACTAACCTTTTCACAATAACTTCCTCAATCTGGTAAGACATAGATGTCCCAGCATTTCACCAGCCTCGAATGCAGCGATAATGAAGTCTCAAAGGTCTCGTTCACAGATAAGTTGATCTGTGCTCTTGTGTTGACTGATCCGTGCGCTGCAGGTGATTTGTGGACATGCTGTATTTGTATATGTATGTGCAATTTCAAATGAGTGCATTTGAAAAACTTGTGGTACACTTGTGAATCTTATTGTCCATGTATAAACCCTGCTGTAGGCTTTTGTGACAACTTTTGAGACAAGATTTACATTTTTCCTCACTCGCTCTGGGACGAGGCGGACACGTCCCCTTCCCTCTCCTGTTCTCCTACTTTTTTTGCTCACTGTCTGTACATCGGAACTCCTATTTTACACATCTTCCGAAAGGAAAACTACTGTTATGGATCTGATCAGATGGACTTTCAACGCAATCGCCAAAATATTTTCAACAAAGTGACAGGGTCCTGGAGAGCCCTCATGTCCCGCTGAGAATCTCAGGAGGACGCCGAAGACATATACAACTGGATTTATGATAACTGGTTTCCTGCTTTGTGGAATTGTCTGGTTCCTGGTCTATCAACATACAAGAAGACAACTGCAGCTAATTTGGGCCTCGTCAGGCTGCCTGCCTTATGAAGGTTTGGTTCGTGCTTTGAGGACTCAAAATCAGCTGATTTACAAGTTAAACCGTAAGATGGAAGTGATTTGTGAGAATCGCAGGCCACCTGCAGCTTTGGGACTCGCCAGCATGTTGGAAACGACCTTGTAAGGACTCGTAAGCACGGACCAGTAGAATGCACCCTAATCTGGCCATTTCGGATCATGGAAGTACCAGTAAGACTCAAGGCTGACAAGAAAAATAGTCTACCTAAAGAAAATCAACAATTGTGGCTTATCTGAATCTGACTCCTCTGGTTGGCCTCGAAAACAGGCCGACATACGTATCAATTTCTTCTGGGAAATGTGTCAACTAAGGAAAAGCTTCGTCTATCGCAACCCCCCATCCCAGAACTTCTGTGGAGGCTTATCAGAACTGTGCCGGCTGACCAACATCTTATCAGGACAATGGACTATCTGTTAGTGCTTCATGGACCGCCTTGCCGTCAAATGCATATGTAACGTGTTCATAAATGTGTTTGCGGGCAGAGTTTTTTGATGTCTTAAATCATGTCCTGAAAGGACAAGATGTGAAGAGATCTATTTTGTAATGCCACAGTTCTCTCCTCATGGCTTTTCCCTCATTCCTATCTAAAAAAAAGGTATTCTAAAAAGGATAAGAGGCCGTGCTATCATAGCAGCAGCTACGTGCACTCCACTCATCGTTCATACAACTGTACGAACAAATTCTCTCTGTATCTCAGTAAAACGATAATAAAGCTTATTCTGATTCTGATACACGTCTTCAAGTTGCTCTCAAACCTGGCCTCTCATCTCATCTGACCAAAAAGGTTTGTTATAATGCAAGAGTGGAAATTCCATCCCATTGGTGGTGGGGGTGGGGTGTCAGTAAGCAGAAATTAATGAGAAAATGTTTTTAGGGGGGCTCCATTATGATACAATCAAATGTACTATACTGTTGTAAAATATATGAAAATTAAACTACTGTGTATGAAATTAGACAAGTTGTAGAAACTAAACTAACAGGAGAACTGCATGAACATAAGTTTTAAAACCTTATTTTATTTATTTATTTATTTTACAAAAATTTGAAAAACAAACTATAAGAACAAGTTGCTAAGCATATGGTATCCATGCACAATAATAAAATCAAAAATGGAAAAAATACGACCTCAAAGACACACATGCAGTGCACTGGTGTTGATATATATATATAAAAAAAAAAACTAAAGATTTTTAATATGCTCACTCTGCAGAGGAATAATGCTGACTCTACATAAAATACAGTATGTTGTTTCCTCAGTCTAAACATTGTTTAGAACCACGTTGAAGATAGATTTGACTTGGCTTGTGTTACTTTTTGTGGTCGTTGAATAATTGTTACCGATCTGTAGCAGCTTTACAAGATTTTAAATGCATTGTGTTCAGCGAGCAGGTCCCTGGTTCAAATCCCAGTCCAGGGGCCTTTCTGGGTGGACGTAGCATGTTCTCTCCGTGCATGTGTGTGTTTTCTCCAGGTACTCCAGTTTCCTCCCACAGTCCAAAAACATGCATGTTAGATTGATTGGTAACTCTAAAATTGTCTCTAGGTGTGAGTGAGAGAGTGAATGGTTGTTTGTCTTGTTTGTCTCTATGAGTCCCTGTGATGGACTGGAGACATGTCCAGGGTGTACCCTGTCCCTCGCACAGTGATTGATGGACATGAGCACCAGTGACCCCCATGACCAAAAATGGAAGAAGCGGGTAAAAGATAATGGATGGATGGATTTCCAATCGTTGATTTTCTTAAAATGGGGGTGGGTGGGAGGAGGGTTCAGACCCCCCCTGACCACCCCAGGATTTCTGCCCAAGTCTGATGTAAAGGGCAAAAATACACTTGTGTTTTGCACGAGTGGTTAAAACAGTAGCTCCACATGCATGCGTGACTGGAGACTGGAGAGCCAGTCGACTCATCTGAAACCACCGTAGGTGGATAGACTGAACTGAAGCAGTTTGGAGGTCAACCAGTTCAACAAAAGTTAAAATTAAATTACACTGGCATGCATGTGTCAACGTTGAGAAAAGAATTGTATAAAATAGTATTAATTGAATAATTTTGTGGAAAAATCAGGATAAAAATCTTTGACAAGTTTGACAAAAAAATAAAGCATAATTTTCAGCTGCTGGTGGGCTGGATGGCCTTCCTAAACATCTGGACTGGATTTTTTTTTTTTTAATTTTATTGTCAATTTTTTTTTTAGAGCGTACTAAAGAGGGGAAAAAAGTATTTTTCATTTTTCAAAAATTGCCATAAAATGTTTTGTTGTTTAAGAAACCCCTCAAAATCCAAAATTCTGTTTTTTGAAGTAAAGCCCTTAAAGAGCTAAAATTAAAAAGAAGTAATTTAAATTATTAATTTTATTATTTCAGGCTGATATAGCTCTAATAGATCAACTGTTTATTGTGAACAAAATATTGGGCAATAGTATTTTTAAGCAGTTGTGTAAAGGATAGTCAATTCCCACCTAAACAACACAGTCAGGACCTTCTAAAAGTTAATTAAAAACATCAGAATGACATTTTTAAATAGCAGGACATGAATTTATACCAATCGTTAGACAAACTCACCTGACCCATGACTTTTCTGTGATGGTCTTGTACTGTTTCTGAAAGTAAAGCCACATCAGTCACAGGACCCCCCCAACATGATTTACATAGAGGGGTGTGATGGTAACATTCAGTCGTATGACACCACCACGGTCCACTGGCTCCATCCCAGATCATTAGAAGCACTCTGAACTTGTGTTGGGTTTTTGTTTCAGTTCGGTTGTTTTAAATATTCCCCCCCACCCCTTCAGTGTCCCTAAGGCACCACCTCTGAGTGTGTGTGCAGGTGTTTCCTAAACAGAGACTGAAAGAGGAAGCAGCTTCATTTAAAATAAATAAATATTGGTAAATAAGAATAAGGCAACAACCAAAAAAAAAGTATTTATTTATTTTCTTATAAACCTTTAGCTTTCATTACAAGGATACAAGGATTTTTATTGTCATACACACCACTACATGAGGTGGAACAAAACTATGTACACAGGGTCCCAGTTGCATCCAACAAAAATACAAATTGTAAGAAAAACATTAGAAAGATCCAAGTCATGAACTAAGAATACACTAAGCACTTATAGTACAAAAACAACTCGCCAAAACAACAGCAGCACGAACATGAGTCTGTGTGAGCAGATGAGGACTAATGGACACATCAACATGAAATAAATCAGCAGCAACACATCAACAACCAAGTGGCATTACAGCGATTTTCACAGTTTCTTTTTTCACAGTGATTATTCTGGTTAGATGTTCATGAGTCTAACAGCTTCAGGGTAGAAGCTGTTCCTCAGTCTAGTGGTTCTACACTTAATGCTCCTTAACCTCCTTCCTGAGGGGAGCGTGGCAAAAAGTGTGTGCTGGGTGAGTGTGGTCCTTCATGATGCAAGTGGCTCTCTTCATGCATCTGGAGGTGTAGACGTCTGTTACGTCTGATTATGTAAATAAAGCAAGTTTTAAAATGATCTGTTACCTTTTAAAATTGTTTATTGTATTGCACTGAATCATAAATGCAATAAGCAGAACCCAAAACCCAAACCCAGATCACCCCACATACACACATACCAAAAAAAAGAAAAAAAAAAGAAGTCATTGGTGTGGGCCGGATTGAAGTCACCCGTGGGCTGTAAATGGCCCATGGGCCACCAGTTGAATAGCCAATTTAAGCTTTTTTGCTGTTATGGAAGACCACCTTCAGAGATATGTCCCAACCTTTTCCTCTAAACACAAGCTTTGACTCAGAGCTACAAGTAGTTGATGAGCCTTTATCACACCTCTTCTGTGTCATCTACAGCCAGGCCTGTTGCTTAGTAACAACCTGTTTCTCTTTTATGTCCAGTCCCTGTCCTCATTCATAAAAATAAAATAAAAAAATTAAAGTTTTTTTTTTTTTTTGGTATGCCTGCCCACACAATATGGCACACAGCACTTACATCTGTCAATTTTAAAGGAAGGTTATGTAAACATTGTAATGCTGACTTTGCACGTGTTCATGTCTATTGGGCCAAATTAATGTGTGTTATCTAATTTTCAAAGTGTCTAACTTTCAGCATATTTTAACAGCTACCTGACAAACAGCACAGTGAGAACATCATGGTCTTTTTTTTATTTTTATCAAGTGACGCCATGTTTTCTAACATAATGTCACATGACAGCGTCTTATTTCTTTTGTGTCTGGGCAGAAACAGATTAGTACGAGTGTTGCACTTCGAGATTAATGCTGTCACTCGCAGCACATATGAAAATCCACCCTGGAATCTTTTTTAAACGGAGGCACTCCGTCAATAACTCGTGTTACATGCATGAGGATTTGTGCTAAGCGTGAACTGTGTGCTCGACTCAAGTCGATTTCGCCGTTTAATTTTTCATAATCTTAATTCAAATGTGTGATTTAAAGTAAAATGTAAAGGGGGGAAAAAGGCATAAACCCAGCCTGTTTCCAGACTGAATTTAATTATTTAAAGACTTTACGCAGCATCAAAGTGTACTTCCTCACTACGAGGACACATGAGGCAGCTCGGCTTTACCCGAACAAATCCTGAAGGTTTAACACCTTATCTGCGGAAGGAAATTTAAATGCAACATCTGCAGACCGTGCCTCTGAACAGTGACCGTTTTAGTGTTAAAGTTATCTCGTGGCTGTTGTTTGGAAGGTGCTCTAAGAGGATAAATGTGAGATCTGAGACGGTGTGAAGCGGTTAAGAAAAGCATCGTGTTCACAAGGTCTGAGCAGGTTGGAGTTCAGATATAACGTGCAAAAGGAAGTGAGGTGAGCTTTAAATAGAAGTGTTAAAAAAGGTCTAGTGCTAAGGCAGTGAAAGAACAAACAGCATTACATTTAATTAAGGATATTTTTGTCACGATAAAATATTCTAAGAATCAAATGAGGTGAAAGGTGGGTCTTATGAGCAGCCACATCCTCACTATGGAAAACTGATGGCTTTTTTATATTCTGATTAAAAATAAAATAAATGTAGCTGTGAAAAATACACAAAGAAAAATGCAAAAAGCAGATTTTCATGTGCTGTAATTGTCTGTGTCCGTGTGTGCATGTGTCAGCCAAATATCTCATGAATCAGTGGACAGAGTTCATTGAAAGTAATCCCTGAATGGATTTCTGCATGTGGGTAACTTTTGAACTGCCTTGATTCAAGATGGCTGACTGGCAAACATAAAAATGACAATGATTCATTCAATTTCAGAGATATTGAGCTGAAATGTAACATGGTAGTAGCTGAGAGTCATTCCATATGTTAAAAAAAATAGATTACGCAAAAACTTTGCTTGTTCTTTTGTCAAGCAAGAATGTGGGCAGAATACACTTCTTTGAGAAAAAACAACTACATTAATAATGTGTCTAAGATTCAAATTGTATGTATAACTCTGATAAAATAAATAGTGAAATGCCTGATGTGACAAACTCACTCAAATATTTAAATGCTATTGTCAACACACCAACATGTTTTTGTATCTAATTTGGAGAAGTAAATCGCAATATTCCCAACATCCTCAGTGCAAATACTATAGGACCCACGGATTCAAGTTTTTTTATTTTATTATTGTCATTCACATCACATGTCATACATGAGGTGGAATGAAACTACGTGCATAGGGTCCCAATTACATCCAACAAAAATACTGTACAAATTGTACAGAAAAACAGTAGTAAGATCCGAGACATGAACTAAGAATACACTACATTCCCTAAACTAAGAACAAACTAAACTAAACCTATACTAAGCACTAACAGTCCAAAAACAATGCACCAAACAACAGCAGAACAAACATGAGCCTGTGTGAGCAGATGAGGACCAATGAGGACTAAGCTCTGTTTATACCTAAACAAACTTAGCTTAATTTTATGTGAACGCTTAATACACATTTTCCTTTATTTTACAAGTATTGTGCTACTTTTGGCCTAAATATTATATTGACTTGCTTCATAATAATAATAATAATGTGTATGTATTTTCATCATTGTATGTGCCCATACAATGGCAAAATTGGCTCGCTGCCTTTAATCCATCCACCACCAGGGGGAGCAGTGGGCGATCTTTGGAGGCGTCCAGGGAGCAACTGGGGATGATGTGTTCTGCTTAGACACCACGAGATGTGCAATGACCGGGGATCGAACCCAGGATCTTTGGGTTCTGAGGTTGCCCTGCCCCTACACCATAACTTTTTGCTACTTTTAGCTAAATACTAGTGTTTTCTTACTTTTTGATCACATTTGACCACTTCTGGCACTTGAAATGTTTTTTTTTTTTTTTTTTGCATTTTCCTTTTTCTATTTTTAGCTTTTAGCTAATGCAGTATTTTGTATTTTAGTCAACTTTCTTGATCTATCTTATCTTAACTATCATTTGTTTGATTTTCCCTAATATTTTGTTAGGTCCAGCACAGGGCTATCCAAGTGGTGGCCCACCAATGAGAAACAATAAAATATAAACAAAATTGGGGGGTGGGGGTATTCTGGGTTTGGGTTTTGGGTTCTGTTTGTTGCATTTATGATTCAGTGTAATAAAACAAACAAATGTTAAAGGTAGCAGATCATTGTAATCCTTGGTTTATTTACAAATTGACTTTGTCTGGCCCCTGCCTTTCAGTAACTGTGGCCCCTGAGCAGGTTTGTTGAATAACCCTGGTCTATCACATAACAGTCCATGGCATATAGACTTTTGCTAACCTTTTGGTACTTTGCCAATTACATGGTCATTTTTTCTTTTCTGCTTGTAATTTGCTACTATCGACTTTTAGCTAGCATGTTGTGTGTTTTGTTTTTCATAGCACTTAGCAATCATTTCACTTCTTGCAAGTCTTCCTGACTTTTGCTAACATATTGCCTTTTAGCTAGCATTTTTCAGCTTCAACTTCTGGCACTAACTAACATTTTCCTTAATTCTGCAAGCATTTTACTTAGGCCACAGTTTACGGCTAGCCTTTTGCTACATTTGCTTTAAAGTTAACTATTAGCTACATTTTGTTTTCAGCTCAGTTTTACTTTATTTAACAAAGTTCAGAACTACTGATTGTTAAATATTTAATTGTACAAGTTCAACCATTATTTAAAGTTCAGTTGTTCTATCTTTTCCAGCTTTGTTATTGCAAATGTCAGCAATATTTAAACAATAGGCACTCACACTGCATTTTTGCAGGTAATACAATTTCCATCCATCCAACATCCATTATTTCCTGCCTAGTCTGAAGTCGGGTCATGGAGGCAGAGGCCCAGACATCTCTTTCAACAGCCACATCTTCCAACTCTTCTGTGAGGACTCCAAGGTGTTCCCAGGCCAATTGAGAGACTTAAATAGTCTCTCCAGCATGTCCTGGTTCTTCCCCGGGGTCTCTTCCCAATCAGACATACCCGAAGCACCTCCATATGGAGGCACCCAGGGAGCATCTTTACCAGATGTCCAAACTGTCTCAACTGGCTCCTCTTGACTCCGAGTCTCTCCCACATAACTGAACTTCTCACCCTATCTCTAAGGGAGAGTCCAGCTACCCTGTGGAAGAAACTCATTTCAACCGCCTGTATCTGCAATCTCATTCTGTTGGTCACCACCCAAAGTTCATGACCATAGCTGAGGGTATGACTGGTAAACAGAGAGCTTTGCCTACAGCTAACTCCCTCTTCAGCACTAAGGACCGGTACAGTCCACAATCCTGTAGATGCTGCACCAATCTGTCTGTCAATCTCACGCTCAATTCTTCCCGCACGTGACCAAATCCCCGAGATACTTGAATTCCTCCACTTGAAGCAGAACCTCACCCTCGACCCGAAGAAAGCAATCCACTTTTTTCCGACTGAGGACCAGGGCCTCAGATTTGGAGGTTCTGATTCTCATCCCAACTGCTTCACACTGCGAACCGGTCCAGTGAGAGCTGAAAATCATAGCATGATGACATCAACAGGACCACATCATCTGCAAAGAGCAAAGATGGAATCCTGAGGCCACCAAACCTAGACACCCTCCACCCGCTGGCTGCACCAAGAAATTCTGTCATAAAGGTTCTGAACAGAATCTGTGACAATGGGCAGCCCTGAATGACTATTGGCCAGTAGCCCTCACCCTGATAGTCGCTAAATGCTTAAAAAAAACTGGTCATAACCCACATCAAAACAACCATCAACATTAACAAGGACCCGCACCAGTATGCATACCATGAGAATTGATCAACAGAAGATGTCATCTCCTTTGTGGTCCACACTGCTCTGACCCACCTGGAGCAGAAGGACTCCTACGTCCGTATGCTCTTTGTGGACTTGACGTCTGCTTTCATCACCTTGATTCCCCAAACCCTGATGGACAAACTACTCACACTAGGACTAAGCCCCTCTATTTGCAACTGGGTCCTGGACTTCTTAACAAACAGACTGTCAGTGAGGATCCACAACTTCTCATCCTCCACCATAACCCACAGAACTGGCTCCATTCAGGGATGTGTGTTGAGCCCTCTCCTGTTAACTCCGCTCACGTATGACTGTGCATCTACCCATCCAGGCTGTCACACTGTAAAATTTGCAGATGATACAGCGGTGGTGGGATGCATCACAAACACTGATGTGGGTCAGAGAGTGCAGAGAGTAGTGAAGGCTGCACAGAAGACTGTTGGAGTCAGTCTCCCCACCATCACAGACATCTACACCTCCAGA
>JARVGV010000002.1:17506589-17517313 GCA_031762435.1 Hypsolebias longignatus
ACACACACACACACACACACACACACACACACACACACACACACACACACACACACACACACACACACACAAATAAATGTAGCTTCAACACCAGAGTCTGAACCAAATGACTGCCACAAACTTGGAACCAAAGCATCTAAACCATGTGTTTTCTGTTTTAAACTAAGTTTAGCAGCTAGTTATTTACTGTATTTCCAGCCGTACACATCGCTCCAACATAAGTTGCATCACTCCAAATATGTCTAATAAAGTGAAAAACAAACAAACAAAAAAACATAAATAAGTCATTTTACTGTATAAATTGCATCTATTATGTGTCACTGCTGACAACCTGGAAACGTGGACTGGTGTTGTGCCAAAAATCGAATGGCTGCCAAGTGGCATCTGCGGGAGCGTGCATGGGAGGACTTTAACAAAAATTGAACAAGATTAACACTTAAAAACAATTATTTGTTTTCTCTAAATTATAGCAAAGGTGTGTCTCAATTTAACTTTTCCTTAATAACTGCACTTTAATGGTCAAATCAGCTGCATTTACAATTTGATTTGTGGCTGCTGGAGCGTGCAGAGGGAGGACTTGATGTTCATTTTGTCAGAATTTAACAAGATAATCGCCTAAAGACAATTTTTTTGTTTGTTCAAAATTACAGCAAAGGTGTGTCTCAGTTGAACTTTTCCTTAAAAAATGCACTTTAATGGTCAAATCAGCTGCATTTAGTCTGGGCGGCGCAAAAAAAATGCAGCTGATTTGACGTTTGCTCCAGGAGTTCCATAGTGAGACGAAGGTGGTTTGGCATGGCAAGCCAAGTGTCTCATTAATAGCTGCTTTTATCTATTAATGAGACACTTGGCTTGCCATATTGCGTGAGGGCCCTCTAGTGGCTGCAAATGGTAATGTTTAGTATTTTCTTGTCAGAATTAATGAAATTGTCAGATCTCAGCCTTGTGTTAAGGGGACTTGTATTAGTCGTTTCGATGTATAAGTCACAGGACCTGCAAATTTATGCAAAAAGGTGTGACTTATACACCAGAAAAAACAGTAGCACAATTTTGCATTGCTTCATAGTCTTACCTTTCAAGCTGTTTTGGTGACTCGTTGAGAAATTCCTGCTAACTGGCATCAGGGATAGTTACAGAACCAACCAGACTTTTGTGTTTTAAGGAAAGCCATGATGGAGCTTGCACCTGACTGTTTCTTCTCTGATTCTGTGGCAGGTTAATTAAGTTTCTGTTCACTACAAATGAGCCAAAATTAACAACTCATTTGCTGCTGTTCTGATCCATCTCTGTATAAACAGAGCTGGCGTCATTGAGCAGCCTTTAGAGATTTTCTCATCCCAGGGATTGATTCTGATTATGTCTCTGACTGAAGCTGCTTGCAGTAGTCTGTGTTCTGCAGCTTCTTGTTGAGCCACTTGCCGTAGGTTCTGGATGGATGTCTCTCAAAGTTACAATTAACCAACATCTGCTGCAGTTTAGCACCATGCACTGTATAAATGATGAATGTAGGCTCCAGGTCTGAAAAGTAAAGCCAGTCATTTTGTACTCGTATAGAAAATGGCACTAGAACTTGCCAAAACTTGTTTTATAGCCTAATTAGGCCATAGACAATAAAGCAAAGTAAGCTTTAGGGCTTTAGTACTCTAATGGTTGTACATAAAAACTTTCTGCCAGTTCTCCTACTTTGCTTCACAGAAAAAAAATTATAGAACTAAAACAACACTTTCTCAAATCCAAAGTCTACATGGCAACAAAATATGTTACTATGGCTGTTTTTAACAGGAAATGTTACCATGTAGAAGTCCCAGCTCATCCGCAAAATAGCCTCTGCACTTGTAGCTCACTATATTTTTTCTATCATGGGGACAGATAAATGCATTTAAAAATGATTGGAAAAGTACAAAACAGCAGGCTTTATCTACTGCTTGCACACCTGGTAAAGCTAAACTGTGTAACAACATCTTTGACCTAGATGCTCTGTGTTGTAGTGCCACATTGCTGATAATTATTTTCCTTTTAAAATGAAATTCTGTTTTAATGAGTAATACATTATTTAAAGTTTGAAAATGAGACTACACCGAACACCAGGTTATATAGAATTATAGACAAATTTTAACTTGCGGACATTTATCAGAGACAGAAACTGACAAAGGATTTTATTTTATTTTTTTAATAGAAGCTGATTTCAAAAGAGAGATAAAGGAAATGAATGAAAAAGAAAAACAAGAGCCTGCCAGCTGAATCTGAAAAAAAAAAAAAAAAGTGATTGCAAGAAGCAGAGGAAATACTCTGATAATTCTCAATCAGCATTCTTGTCAGAGGAAATACTGTACTGCTCATGTTTAATGTAAACAGAACTTTTGTTTGACAGTGGTGCTTTGTAAAACTACGTTCAAGTTTGAGTTCTCAACTAGTTTCCAACAGTTGGAGCCCACTGAGATTTTACTTTAATTCAACTCAGTTCATTACAACCAGGTTATACAATGCCAAAAGAGTAAAAAACACATATTATAATACTAGATGAACTAGCTCACCTGCTCTTGTTGGGATTTGATGCCAGTGGGAACTGATTTATGAAAGCTGCCATGTTGTATTCTGTTTAAATAAAAATCTTTATTGAATGAAATGTATAAAACAAACAGGTATTGTAATTAACAAACAGCACCTCCAAAACAGTTACAAGATGTGAACAGAGTCTGTTGTAAAACAAGTAGGACAAATTACATAATATAATTATAGATACCATTTGAGAACAAACTGGAAAAAAAGGATAAAGAATAACAAACCAGAAAATGAAAATAAAATTAAAATTTAGTCAGAGGATTCAGGAAAATATAATTTGTAATTAAAAATAAACAAATTTGCTTTTTTTTTTTTATTATGATTAATCAGTTTCAGGGAATCAATCTGATTTTTTAGTTCTGACTGAAAATGAATAAAATTTGGTATCGAATTTGCAAATTTTTGTTTGTAGATGAAAAATTTTGCATCTAAAATGATAAAATTGAGTACATGTTCAAATTTACAATTTTCAGAGTAACTGTAATAACAAACAGTATTTTGGATATTTAATGAACATGCAATTTTAGTCGATGGAAAAATGTGAGATTCAAGGTCATTCCAATTTTTTGGGGATATATCACAACTAAAAAATAAACACGATGTTGTTTCCAAGTTTTTTTCTTTTGTTTGTTTGTTTGTTTAGTTTTTTTTTTTTTTTTTTTTTAACAAAAAATACAAGAGTCATTAATATCTGTGAATTTAGCAATGACACAGTTCACGGGATATAGAGGTATGTTATGTAAAATTTTAAAGTGTACTTATTTAGCTTTGTTAGAGATACAGAATTTATGGGGTAAGAGCCAAGCCCTTCTCCAATTTATGTTATCAATTTGAGCTAAATAAAATTTACCACCATGTTTTATTTTTGGAACCCGTTTTCGTGCACCGATGCAGGGCTTTAAGCCCCGCCTACCTTCTTGCACACAATCATGGTGTTACACGACCTTTCATTTAAGCATAAAATATCTGATTACAGATAAACATACTACTAAAATGAATATTAGAGCATTGAAGATGACAAAATAAAACCTACATTACTGAACAAGAGTCAACATCCGGTAGCAAATGATCTGAGGTGCATTTTTAGTTTTTATTATTTATTATTGTTTACATGGAAGGCGCAAGACTTCAAACTTCTTCTGAAACCAGCTGACAAGGAATCTGGTCCTGCAGCTTCAACTTCCATGTTCTGCTCCGCTCTCTACTTTAATAACAGCCTTTTTGAGCACAACTTTGTCTGCTTTAAGTTTGTGAATGAGTTGTAGCAGATCTTGACTTTGATTCAGTCCCCTGTTCTGAGGATGCAGGAGTTTGCAGGCAACAGTGGGGAGGAATGACTCCTTTTTAACAAGAGTAAACCTTCAGCAGTAATAGGTTCAAGATGGCAGGCCATCTGTTTTGACAAGCTAGGTGTTCAGAGGTCAAGTGAGATACAACAAACAATTTTAAACAAACTACCTGAGACACCTCAAAACAGTGCTGTACTAAATGTTGCACAAACAACCAGTGCTGAAGCAAACATGGTACTGGTAATGTCGATTGGGTTGGTTTTATGACTTTATCTCCTAATGGGAAATCTATTCAGTCTATTTTTTTCCTCTGGCAAATAGTTTTCACTTTTCTTTCCCTCAGTTTTCACCCTGCTGCTTTCCCTCACCACTTCAGCAAACTTAAGCTTTTTACTTTTCGTATGCCTCACCTGCAACATCCTCCCATCAAACCAGGAGCTCCTCAAAATGCACAACCTGCTGTGCTGCCTGAACACAGCGTCTCTCCTTATCCTGATTTTGTGCTAGACCAAAAAAATGTAAAAAAAAAAATCACTGCTCCTCTAGGCTTCATGAAAAATAAAATTGATTCCATGTGTAAAAAAAAAAAAAAAAAAAAAAACACATGGTAATTTCCTTTTGACACAGAGCAGCTTATAGTTTTGCCGCAGATCCATCCATCCATTTTCTTTACCCATTTCTTCCTTTTTGGATCACGGGGGTCACTGGTGCCCATTTCCAGCAGTCGCTGTGGCAGAGGCAGGGGACACCCTGGACAGGTCACTTATCCATCACAGGGACATAGAGACAAACAAGACAAATTAATTCACCCTCTCACTCACACCTAGAGACAATTTATAGTTACCAATCAGTCTAACATGCATCTTTTTGCTCTGTGGGAGGAAACAGGAGTACCTGGAGAAAACACATGCACAGAGAGAACATGCAAACGCCACCCAGAACAGTCCCCTGGCTGGGATTTGATCTGGCAACATTCTCGCTGAGAAGTGGCAGCTCTACCAGCTGCGCCACCGTGCTGCCCGATGCCAGATATACTGAAATAGAAAATGTTTGGACTGTAACTCTACTAAAACAGCTTTTCAACTAAGTCCTTTAAAAAAAACAAGCAGCATGTCAGACTTCATTCAGTCACTTCAGATTTACTTTTAGCTCAGTTTTTCCACTCTGCACCTAATGTGATGCAAATGTTATTGTAGGGCCATAAAGGAACATACAGTACCACACACTACTGTGAATGTACTTTTTTGTGACAGTAGTTTTCTCTGAACACTTGTTTATCTGCATTCTGCAATTTCTGCTTTTATATGTAACTATATTATATTAAAAAATGCTTCTTCTTATCCAGCAGCTGAAGGTGAAAGGAGATCATCTTTTTACCCTGGACTGCATGTACCATTAGCAAAATATCCCATGAACAAGTAGATGGATTTTTTGGGGGGGAACTCTCAAAAATTAATGATTTAATCTACAACTGTTAAGCTTTAGGAGTCAATCCCATTCAAGGTGGCTAACACAGCTCAGCCTTAATGGCTATAACACTATTTTGAAGGTGTTAAACTCAAAAATACTGCTTCAGTAGTTGAGTCAGCCTCAACATAAATTTTAAGCTAACTAAATGCGCATGATTTATTTAAAGTCACTAGTCATCTGTTTGTCAGCTAAATATCTCATGGAAAAAGTTGACAGATTTATGCTTTTTGTGCAGATTTTTTTTTTGCAGCTTTGCTTGAAACTTTAGCTTCAAATGTCAATACAAACTGCATTTCTGTTAGTAAAATATATCCTAAACCCCCGTTTGACTTTAAATTTATTTTTTGAAAGTATTTCCTCACTGTGCATCTGTAACTGATTATTTTGGGGTCAACTTGACAAGGTTGTCACCACAGCTCATTAACTTTATCTTACAGATGCCTCTAATGTATTTTTCACATGTAGAACTAAAGTTTGGTGGTAGTAGCTGAGAGTCATACACAGCATGTACTGCAAGTGCTAAGTTATGAAAGATCAGGCAAGATCTCACTATATTATTTTCAAAATTAGACTAAAACAGCCTCCACTCCATCATTTCTACATCAGATGATCTTGGTCTGAAACGCTGGCATGAATGCTAGGCCTTTAATTTGAAAATGATGTGATGTCTTTTGACGTGGTCCATCTATATGGTGTACACATCTGATTCATGGCCACTGAGATTACTGTGTCGCTGTCATTCACTCTTCACTTTGACATGGCTAGTGCAGTCAGTGGACCATGCAGCTCTGCTTGAATAAAAAAAAAAAAAAGACTCCATCGCAGCACGAAATAATTCACTTACATTGCTCATATTTTTCATTCTATGAACAGATCCACCGTTTGTGCAGACGTGCGTGCTTAACTTTTCTGTCAGAAAAAGCACGCAAGCTTTCACAGGCAGCTCATGTGGTTAAAGGTGCCATCGATATGGCTCACTTCGCTGTGAGTGTTCATGTACGAGCACTAATGGCAAACATACACACAAGAGTCACTCGTGGGTGGAGAAGAAGAATTGGCGAATTGGTGGAAAGTCAAATGAAAACACGAGTCTGACTGACTGCAGGAATTAAACTTTGATCTACTTCCTGATTAAAACAGGCAGCCAAGTCTTTTGGAAACTCTTGGAGCCAGCCTTCAGTTGAAGGCGTAGGCCCTCTGTTCATACTATCCATCAAGACCTTGACTGTAGAACTAGTGGCAGCCAAGCCAGCGTTATATAAAGCATATGAGAGTGTCAACAATGAAAACAGGAGAGACTGCTGCTAACAGCTCGAGCAAACTAACACGAACAGGGGGAAAAAAATCAATTGGAAATCTCTTTCATTGCAGGCAATTTGACAAGACAGAGCTGAAGAATAGAGTCAATGAGTTAAAAATGTTCAGAAAAAGTATTATTCCCCCCCAAAATAAAAAAATAAAATAAAAAAACTCCTGACAGTATAATCATATATGGCAAGCTTCTGAATATATTTACTAATGTTTTGCTGAGTGAGACAGAGTAACTCATCAGCCCTGCACAAAAATCACAAATCTGGACATTCACTTGTCAGTCGGTGCAATTAGCAATGACTTCTAACTACCGCATTGTGTTTAGTTTTTAAAAAGCCTCTCATGCATTTAGTGATGCTGGCTTTTCCTCATTTTTGTGCAAATCTGCACTGAAACGCTCTGTACTAGACTCACTGACTTTTATGAGCATAGACGTTGGCTTCAGGAGGAGAAATGAGGCAAACAGCTCATCAAATTTCCACCCAAAATATTTAAGATCATGCGTTTATCCACACAAAACCTGCAGTAATACCATTTTCAACACTCACATAGAAGGATGAATGAGCGGTGAGTAACCTCTGTTAATATTGCTCCGGTGTATACTTGGACAAGCTTCACAGAATCTATTTTGAATAGTTCCAATCTGCAAAGCAGTACATCTCCTACATGGCCTTTCAAATACTTCTTCAATGAGAAAAAAAAAAAAAAAAACTCAATGAAGATTTATTTTCAACTTTTAAAATGTTGTCCTTTTGAATACAAACTTTTTTTTTGCAGTTGGCCAGTTTCCAGCTTGAGTTCATCAAGCTGTACAGATGAAGTGCCATAGTTAACCAAGCAAAGAAAAAAATAAACTTGTCTGCCTTGGATGGGTAGGTCTAGGCTCGGTATGGACTCCATAGTGCCTAGGATGGCCTGGGACCAGGCCACAATTATTTACCACTAATGAGCTGAGCACGAGTGACCTGATGATGATGAACTGCATCACAGATTAGAGAGGAACATGGGGTGCAACGCTGATGGCTTATGTGAGGAAATGTGGCTTAGCGGCTTGGAGGGGTGTAGCAGCAAGTACGCATTTTGATGTTGAATAAATAATTACTGAGGGAAGAAGATTCACGATGAGAAATTAGAGGAGGAAACAGCCTCCAAAAGGTTTCTGTTTATATCTCTCAAGAAACGTTTGCTGTTTTTGAGCAAACTGTGTGTGAAATATCTGAGCTGAACTGTGTGTTGAGCAATCTTTGAAAGTCTTATTTAAGTTTAGGCTATTTTAGACTTTTTAATGAACCCCACCTCACAAACTAAGCAGTGCTTGTGTTGCTTTTATATTCCTGGCATGTGCTGGATGTGAGTCTGACAACTCCCCAGAGTGAAAAAGTAATGGTGGTGAGGGGGGACAGGGGGTTACTGTATGTGTTTGGAAAGGCACACAAATGTTTTATGCATGTGTGTGTGTTTCTGTTCCGTGTAAATATGTTTGGACTTGGAATGGGTGCTTCCTGCCAGCCTTACCTCAACCTCACTTACAGCAGAACCAGTGTACATGAAGATGGATGGGAAAACCAAGAGAAGCCTACCTGTCTGTATCAGAGACACCCAATGTATGATACTTCCATTTGCTTTGGTCTGGATTCAGTGTTTTTATGGGTCATAGACATAAGATCTGACAGTTTCAAACTGCAGCACTAACACAGCTTAGGATCTTATACTTGTTCCCAGCCTTGAACTTTGTGTGCAAACATCTCTGATGCACAAAGTCAACAACGCTCTAAAGCAGCAATTCTCAAAGTCTGGACTTCGTTTCAAATCTGGACCAGATGACGAGTCAATCCAGACTCAGCCTGCACGTTGCTTTAGAACCAGAACGATTCAATGAGAGTGGTGTGACAGCCTGTGTCTGTAGTATTTTTGCTTGAATGTGACTGTTAGAGATTAGAAAACCAAAGAAATGTACACTTAGAAAGCCAAGTTTCAAAGATGAGTGGGTGGAGAAATATGCATTTATTCATCTCTCACCTATCTGTGTAAGGGTGTTCTCTGCAATAAATACAGTAAAATGCTCACATTGCAGCTCTCTGACAAATGAGCATTTAAATCAGTTACTCTGTCTGACAACAGCATGTTTTGTGCCAAATTTTAGGCATTTCATTGAATTTGGATGATGCCTTTTTTTCACATTGTTATGCTGCACATGAACCGTCTCAGGTCATCTGTAATTATTTATTAAACCAGCATGATGTAATAGTGTCTTACTGTCTTTAAGTCCAGGTAATTTAATGTTTATTTTTGTGTGATATATTTTTTTGTTTGTTTATTAAGGCCCCAAACGTAATTAGCTTAATAGCATTTAATTCAAAATATACTGTATACAGTATTCTTAATTGCTGTGCACGTTAAGATTTACTCCAAAAGATAGTGTTCCCAAGCAAACAACTGCAGAGAGGAAGTACCACATTTTTGGTATGTAAGATGTAAAAATAAATAAATAAATAAATAAAAAGGGTTTCATTATCTCTAGTTGTTTTAGACCTTTGACCTTATTATAAAATCAGATTTGGACCGTTAAATACAAAATTTGAGAACCACTTCCATTAAATGGTCAAAGTAATTTTTAATTTTTTTTTTTTACTAAAAAAAAAACTCTGCTGTTTTATTGAGTGATATTGCAAATCAATTACTCAATTACTCCTTGGCCGGTGTTCAACTCCAAATTCGAGTGCAGTCATTCACTCAGAGGATTGAACAAAGTGGCCATTGTTTCCTGTCAGACCTTCTACATTTTTCCATTACAAACAGTTCCTCTGAGGTCACCTGGGCTCATGCACTGAGGTTTTACTGTATGTGTTGTTGGAAAATTAAATGATTACTTGTCCAATATGAGTGTTCTCTCATTAAGAAAACGAGAGGGATATTTGCTAACAGAAGCCCCGGACAGTGTCAGCGAGGTGGGGGTGGGGAGGGCATCGTTTAGAGATGTTCGAGAAGCAACAGGGAGCAGCACACAGCCCCAAGCCTCATCATTCTCTGCCAGACACAGCCCACTTCCAGTCGATGTCCGTGCTGCGTGCAGGCACTTTGCTCAGTCACAATGATTGATCACTCTAGGTGCGTTAAACAATTACAGGGCGATTTGGAGTTCCATGCCTCATAAACTGATGGTCTCCCTCCACGAAACAACTCCGGGAAGAGACAACATTCTGGGAATAAAGTCAGATATACGTAGATAAGTCACTCGAGCTTCTCTTTTAAGTTAATAATGAGAATTAGAAAGAAGAGGGTTATCTGATTATCAAGTATTCAGTGCATTTTTTTTCTTATGTGCTTTAAAAATAAAGGTTTTGGTACATGCACCAAAAAGATAGAGCCTACCACTGGAAATTAAATTCCCTTTCACATACACATAAAGCAATGACATCCTCATACAGGTAGATTTTTATCATTCAGGTGACTAAAATCAGACTTAGCCTCTCTCTCTGTTTAAACGAGACAAGCATTTAGAACTTAGAGGAGGGGAGGGCACGTCTTGCATGTGACGCTGTGATGACGCACACGATGGCCGGGGGTATAGCGTGTCTGCTCAGATGGCAGCCATTATCAGATTATATACCTCCACCAGGTTGCAGGTTGGAGACCTGAATTGAAAATGAAGTTATTGTTTATGGCTTTCAGTTTGATGTTGATGCTGGATGAATATTTGCACATATTAGGTTTGTTTAATATTACAACCTTAATGGAAGGGGACATTGTTTGAAAAGGGCCACAATGTGTAGACTGTTTTGAACTCAGGGAAGGCAAACATATCTTATTAGAGGAATAATTTATTTCTTGGTGTTTAATTTGTTTACAATGTGGATAAAAAATGAACATTACTATATAACCATTCTGTGGTTTGACTTTTTAAATACTGTATCCTGTTTCCAAACAGTGAGCTCTGCTGGTGATTACAAAGTCTGGTGTCATCATGCATCATTGCTCCTTTCATTTGTCACATCGTGTGAATCCCAGAATGCTGTGAATCATCTTTTCAAGCCATTGTTGCAAATGCTTTTTGTTGCCTGGTTCATATGCCAATGGAAAAAAAATAAATAA
>JARVGV010000002.1:17582590-17592737 GCA_031762435.1 Hypsolebias longignatus
ACATCTTTTCCACGAGCACACAATGTGTCTTTCAACATGGTTGTTTAAGAAATGAGAAGCAACTCATTGCACCAGTTGGGGTTACATAACTTGTTGTCAGCTGAAAGATAATCACCCATGCAGTAATTATCCAATAGGAGGCTCAGACCTATTTGTTTAGTTAAATTCAGGTGGTGACTTTTTTTTGGGGGGGGGGGGGGTGGTGGGCAGACAGTGTATTTTGAAATATGATGGCAGTGTAACTCATATGGTCAAACCTTGAAAATAATCTTGTGCAATAAAAAAAAGTTTGTAGGCTCCATCATCCAGGTAGCTAACAACGCAGGTTAAATCATGTCATCTGGACAAGTTTCTTTAAGGGAGAAACGTTTCATCTTCCATCCAGAAGACTTCATCAGACCACAGCCTGCCAACCAGATCTGTCCCATAAGTGGCCTTCATTGATGTATTTCAAGCCAGCCTCTTGTTGGAATCTCAGAAGCAGGCTTTTAACACATGTAAAAGGACCCATCTGTCCAAAACAATCAATCATCATGTAGAACAATCAAATGTTTTAGGCCAGATGGCCAACTTGCTACTCACAGAAAGAAACTGGTCCAGATGACACTTTTTGTTAATCTTGTGCAATGTTGCTAGCCCAGCCCAGAGTGTTCATTATGAATGACTCTTAGATACACCCACATCAAATTTTAGCCCAATCTTAATAAAGTAGACTGAGTAATAGCCTTTGTGTTTTTTTTTAAATAATAACTTGAATTAACATTTTCTGAAATTATAATTTTATCTGGCTGCTGCTTTTCTGTTGTTTATTTTTTCCTGTGCTTTCCTCAGAGGAATCTATATACTGCTACACACCACACAACTTCACCCGAGACCAGGCGCTGTATGCGAGAGGCTACTGCTGGACGGAGCTTCGTGATGCTATTCCTGGCGTGGAGCCTCACCTTTGGCCTTCTCTTTTTGAGCACAAGTTCCTGCCCTACGCCCTGTTGGCGTTCGCTGGGATCATGTACATCCCTGCTTTGGGCTGGGAGTTCCTCGCCTCCACACGTCTCACTTCAGAGCTCAATTTCCTGCTTCAAGAGATCGATAACTGCTATCATCGAGCTGCTGAGGGCCGGGCCCCTAAGATTGAGAAGCAGATCCAGTCCAAGGGGCCTGGCATAACTGAGCGGGAGAGGAGGGAGATCATAGAAAACGCAGAGAAAGAGAAGAGCCCGGAACAGAATCTGTTTGAGAAATACCTAGAAAGAAGAGGCCAAAGTAACTTTCTGGCGAAGATTTACCTGGCGCGGCATATGGCTATCATCTGCCTCAGTTCTATCCCCATTTCCTACCTGAGCGCCTACTATGCCCGCCAGAGACAGAATGAGTTCACCTGTGCACTGGGTGAGCCCCCAGACATTAGCAGCTACCTGGAGCTGAAACTCAGGGTCAACTGTAAGCTGCCTGCTGTGCAGCTGCAGCGCATCATGGCAGCAGTAGACATAGCTCTGCTCTGCACCATGAACTTCATCATCCTACTCAATATGCTGCATTTGTTTGTGGTGCGCAAGTCTAACTTTGTGTTTGACAAACTGAATAAAGTTGGGATCAAAACGCGCCGACGCTGGCAGAAGTCCCCGTTCTGTGACATCAACATCCTGGCCATGTTCTGCAACGAGAACCGGGATCACATCAAGTCTCTGAACCGACTGGACTTCATCACTAATGAGAGCGACCTCATGTACGACAATGTGGTCAGGCAGTTGCTGGCTGCGCTTGCACAGTCCAACCACGATGCTACACCCACCGTGAGGGAGTCTGGCATACAAACAATTGATCCCAACATGGATCCTTCTGATCTCCCATTGAGAGAGGTGGGTGGGGAGCCACTGGTCATCAAGCGTCCCCGCAAAAAGATTAAATGGATACCATCTTCAAACCCCCTGCCTCAGCCATTCAAGGTATGGCCGATTGATTTCACCATATTCTATTTTAATGTAGGATTTATTGAACATTGATTAGTTCTCAAAGCTATTTTTTAAATACCCCAGCTGCTTGTTTGCTTTTGGTGTAATTTAGGATTTTAAATGCTGCTTTCACTGTTGCTTGTATCCAGTCAAAGTGTCTTTTTGCTCTTTTTTGTTGTTGTGAAGGAACCACACACCCTGACACGCCTGGAGAACAACTCCAAGCCTGAAAAACCCAAACCACTCAGACGCAAAACAGTGGCAGACAGCCTCATAGCACCACTTTTGGACACCAAAAGCACACAACATCCTTGTACTAAAGGTACGCAAAACTTGCAGTGTTTGGCATTTTATTTAGAAACATGTTCATAAAATTACTGTGTCATCTGAATAGGTACTATTAAAAATCTTAATTATACAAAGGTTGTGCTTTTATAAATGTTTATATCAATGTTTACTAAAATGCATTTGTATAATGTAATGAGCACTAATAATAATTACTATGAATTGCATTTCCTGTGAAAATGCAGTGTGAATGCTTATTGCAGAAGACCTTGCTGTAAAACAGCTGAAATTAGCAAATTAATAAACATTCTGAAATGTAGCTGAAATGGAAGAACAAGCCTAAGCTAACAAAAAAAAGCAGAAATAACACATATTTGCCAAATTAGTTTTAAATAGGCAGGAATGAGCACGAAATGAAGAAATTAGTTTTAAAAAGCTTAAATTAGCAACAACAACAAAATAGCTGAAAAGTACCTGAAAAGATAAAAAGAAGCTGAAACTATCAGAAAGAAGCAGAAAGAACTGAAATGAGCTTAAAAAATATGGAATTGGCAGAAAAAAGTAAAATTAATATATTAAAAAAAGGCTGAATAGTAGCTGAAAGAGCAGAAAAAGTTTAAACTAACAGAAAAAGACTGAAAGGAGCATAAGCTGAAATTAGCAAAAAGAAGTTAAGTACCGGTAGGCTGAAAATAGCAGAATGAGAAACTTGAACTTATGAAAACATTGAAATTTGCTTAAAAATGCTATAAAGTAGCTGAAAAGTTAGAACAAGCTAAAATTAGCAGAATGAAGCAGAAAGAATGTTTGCCCAATTAGGCTTAAGAAGCATAAATTAGCAAAAGGTGGATTTTATCTGATAAAAACTGAAATTAGCAAAAAAAAACCCAGCTGAAAAGTAACTAAAAAAAGCAGAAAGAAAGCTTTCATTACAAGAATGAAGTGGTTAGAGCACGTTTTTCTGAATTAAGCTGAAAAAAGTTACAATGAGTGCAAGAAAAGGTGGAATTAGCAAAATAAATAAATAAATAAATAAAATTAGCATTAAAACAGCAATAGTTGCTGAAATATCAGAAAATGCTGAGACTTGCATAAACAAGCTGAAAGGAGCATAACAAGCTAAAATTAACAGAAAAATGTAGAAGAACGATGCACAAAATGTTGTAGTTAGCAGAAATAATCTAAAAAGGTCACAAAACAGCTCAAAAACAGCTGAAATTAACCGAAAACATGTTTAAATTTGCATAAGGAAGCTGAAAGAAGATGAACCAGAACAGAATGTGAAAGGAGCAGTAAAACGTTGTAAAGAGATCTAAAGATTTGAAAGATGTAAAATGAGCTCAATTCATTTTCTTTGAGAATAAATGGGGCAGAAAAGGCTAAATATTTCAAAAAGCTAAAGTTGCACAAATACCAAAAGCACCCTTCTCCAAGCTGAAGATTTTGATATGACTAGTTTAAATTGCACAAAAAATATGGAACGAGAAAGATGCTGAAAAATGTGCGGAATAATAAAAGATCACAATTGTGTGAATGATTCATAAGCATTCACACAATATTAATATTAAGGTGTGTTTGTCTGTTAGCAAAATATCTCATAAACCAGAGAAAAGATTTTTAATGAAACTTGCAGAAAGTAATGACTGGATTTACATGTACAGTTGTACACCTGATTAGCTATTGGAGTCAAACCAATTGAAATTAGCTGTCACGGTCATCTTACCTTTAACAAAAACACAACTGTAGTTTAGTTAATTTGACATATTGCACCAAAGATTTGTCTGGTAGTAGCTGGGACTTAACGCAAATATATATTCAAAGAACTAACAGTTTGCACAAGAACTATAATAAAAATGTTTCTATACTGTATATTGCTTTTATATTTGAACTCAACCCTGGCTCACTTAGGAACATAGCTTGTAAACCACTAGATGGATTTTAGTGAAACTTCCAGGAAATAATAAATAAATAAACAACTACAACTAAATAACTTTGGGTGTTAACCAATTACATGCTGGCCACAACTATTCAAACTTAGATAACACAAAAATGACTATAACTCAGTCAACGTTGCAGATATTGAGCTTAAATTTAACGTGATGCTGAGTCATCTTCGGCACATGCTCTGTAACATCTTATGGTGTTTCACAAGATTATGCAAATGTTATTTTCAAGGTTTGACAAAAGCAGCTACAACTTCACCATTTCTCAGCATAAAATGATTTTAGTCTAAAACTCGGACATGAAAAGCAGCATTCCTTTAAGGACTGACAGGCATACAACTTGATAAGAATTGCTTCCAGATGCAACAGGAGGTCAGATTCTGCTGGATAAATTCTGATTAACTCATGAGACACCACCACCTACCAACGCAAACCAGCAAGCAAATTTAGTGACTTGCTAATGGTGTAATTTGCTGGCATAGAATCTGACATTTTTCCAAATTTACAGTGAAAAGGTAATCATAGCAGACGGCTTTTAGTACCCTTTGCATGGATGATCAACCTTCTTGCAACTTTGTGTGATTATTATTATTTTTTTTTTTTTACAGACTTGGGTACAATGGAGAAAAAGCACACACGAAATTTCTCCCTGGACGTTCACCCGTACATGTTGACGAATCGTAAACCCAAAGTGGAGGCTGCAATCACAGAACCCATACCGTCAGAGCACAACATGGACACGGTTTACCTTGAAGGCACACACACTATAGTTCATGTATCTTGTCCAATTACAGGTAAGGTTGTCCTTAACTCAGTTACATAATTGTGTTCAAGCACACATTACTGGCCAGTATTTTATCCCACCTGCTGCACCTGGGCCAAATGACACATGGAGGCGATCAGTTCTATAACTGAAGCCTCCATGGGCCATTTTGACCTGATGACAGAAGATATAGGTTAATATAATTTATTTCAGGTTTTATATTCTGACTCTTTCTTTGTCGCTATATTATTCATGTGTTTTCAGAGACAAAAATTTGCTCTCCAGAGTCAACCAACGCTGCCTTCTCTACACTGCCCACTACCACATATGTGAACGGAGTGAGCCCAAATCCTCCCTCTAGCGAGGATCCACTCAGTCCCAAGTCCTCTCCTCATCAAATGGAGCTCCTCACCCAGAGAGAAATTCCCGAGTCTCAGCCATCACTCCTGGCCACAGCCCACCCACACCAGCTGCTGAGCATTCGTCACACTCTTTTTGAAGAAGAGGAGGATGCAGACAACAGGACACCCAGGCTGACGGAGAGACCTGGGGAACTCATTGCAGCTGGAGAATGTTAAAGGAGACTTAGATGGTCCTTTCTAACGCTGAACTCTACAATCATGACCGCAATGTCAATCAACCCCCACAAAACAGCCTCCACTCCCCTTATAGTAACTTGACACCTTTTATTATGGCTCAGGCTGACTATCGGGCAGAAGAGCAACAGCAAGAAAATGGAATGAACAATGATTGGCTGCAAAAAAACAAAAAATAAAAAAATCATAACTGAAAACAAGATGTGTAGTTGCAAGTGTTGACCATTGTATTTCTGTAGATAATGGTGTCTCATTCATGTCTCAGGATGGTTGTGTTTAGCTTGTGTTTAGCTGATCACGCACCAATGAAACCAGCAGTGATTTAGTTCAACAGGGTGCTACAGTGCAGGGTCAAACAGATATACAGGAAAGACAGTGGAAAGAAAATGAATGAGTATCAAAAGTAGCACACACCTTATAAATGCATAATGACAAGGAGGACTGCATTATGACTGCAGCCACAATGTATTCTAAAACACACAATAACGCTTTGACCCTTTATCCCAAGTAGAACGGTAGCTCATGCAATACAGTTGTTGAGATCTGCACAGTTATTATGCAAAAGATCACAATATATTTGTGGCAATAATATATGCGCTTTGAACATCATTCTTCACTAAAATGATATCTGTACACACTGTATGTGAGATGTTTAAAATATAGTTTTGTGGCTTTTCATTATCATACCACCACTGCTATGTTGACTATTATGTGCACATCATTTTTAAAGTGGCACATTTAAGATAAGAAAGAGGTTAGCAGCACCTCGTTACAATGGATGAAGGTGAACTTTCTGATAAATAACTTGAGATACTGTTGACTTTGCTTTGGAGAGAAAAAACAATGAGCAGCTGTCGAACTGTTCCTTTTTGAAGAAGTCATAACAGGATGACTAAGCTTTTTGATTATTTGTTTTTCTGACACACAATCTACAGTTCTTTCTGTACACAAAAATCACACATCAGTAGAATTTTATGTCTGATGTTTGTAGAAAGACCATCACCGTACTTAAAATATCCCCCTTTTTTTACAGAAAACTGTGAACAAGGGAACCGGTGCAGCACTCTTTTCACTCCATTTTGCAAATACTGTAATCCAAGTTTTAAGGCTGCCTCAAAATCCCCTTGTTATACTACTCAAGCACACTGAATGCATCCTCAAGCACTTTAAGACTAGTAGCACTAGTGAGTGTGTGAGCACGTTGTAACAGCTCTGCCTAAAACTCATTTTCTGTGTTTTGTTTTTCATGTTAAGGTTGTTTTCAGAGTAAACCTCTGAACGCTAGTGAACACACTGAATACAGACTTTGATTGTAACATGTGAACTGCTGTAGTACAAATAAATTAAACACATTTCTCTAGTAAACTAAATGTGCAGAGTCCTGGTAGTGAATGACTACATGTACCAGAATGCACCGCGGCAGCCAGTTGTAGCGCTTGCTTTGCTGCACTGGCGAAAAGGTGGAACAGACGCGCTGGCTTTGTAAGTAAAACGCATTTATGTTTGGACAGTTGTAATTTCTGATACTTGACTTTGCGTTTTAAAGAACAGCTGAATTTAAGGTAAACAATATTGTATTTCAGTATTTATAATTTAACTTTTTTGGTAGGTCGGACTGGCTAGCTACCATTAGCTTGGATTAGCCGTCGATGTCAGTTGTACCACAGCTGGTAGTAATATTTAACAAGTTTCCAGACTTTTTCCTGAGTAATTTAATTTTTCATCAACTGGCAGCTTTCTAACAATCCACAGTAATGCATTGCCATCGTAGGAGGCGATGCTATCGATTAGGCTTATTATTATAAACCAGTAATAGTTACTGCGTTTCAACTAAGCTTTCCGTAGCCAAGCCGGGTTTGCGACGTCAGCACAGCTGCTAAATAATGTCTGATTGTCAGTGAACGTCTCATTGTTGGTGTCTGGACCTTGTGTGAATCAATATTTACTATTCTCTCAGTCCCTCACACAGTTTTTAGCCTTACAAACATCATCATGGACCAAGACAACAATATAGAGGTGAGAAATATTTCGAGAGAAATATTTGTGTTTTGTAAATATTGAGATTTTGTAATTTTTTTGTCAGTAGTTTTCAAGTCTCTTTCATGATGGAGATACTTGGTACAGAAATTTGTTCTTCTAAACATGCATTCAATGTTTGACATTGTCTATGGTTGTCTCGTTTCTTAGGATGAGTCTGTCGGCCCATCAGGAGATCATCTTGCAGAAGAGGAACCACCTTGTATACCTCCAGGACTTGGTATGTTGTGGTTTTATTCTCTCTTTCTTCAAAATACATTGTATTTTGTTTTTTTGTCAAAAGTGTTCTGAATTTCATCAGACCACTGGCATGATAACTTTAAAAGAGGTGACTACATGCTGTGTAATGATCTGTTTGGCAAGAAACACATGGAGATTTGATTTCAGTTTCCCACTAACACTTCACTGCTGGCTCTTCTGATTGACTTATTTAGTTGATCACAGATAAATGGATTGGGATAAATATTTGATGACAAAAATCAGCTAAGTGATGGGAACACCATCTAATGCTAGTTTACTAAGTCTATAGAGCTGTACAATTAGTCAGAATTTACTTTCTGTAATTTGAAATAAAAATGGTTATTGCTGTGCTTTCAGGTTTTTTTTTTGCTTTAATTTCAGCATGAATTGAAATTCACAGCACGTTTCATTTTGAATAACCATCTTTTACCAAATTTAGTCTCCTACAAAGAAAATGGAGATAAAAAGAAGATAGGATCAATTCAGCTCAATGGAAACACACTGGGTTTGATGACAAACATCTACATATACTGATAATGTTTTCTAAATTCCAAGATGTCTATCATAAATCAACACAATATGAATATTAACAAAAATAGTCTTATCTTCTACTTTTTTTGTAATTAATCTGTCTGGCTATAGTTGAACATTTAGAAAAGGGTGTTCACAAAACTTTAAATTTGTTCATCATCACAGTACTATTTTTAAAGTTATATTTGAAACATTTAACAAGTAAGGCAGGAATGATTTTATGTCAGAGAAATGTCCCTGCTTAAGGTTTTACTGACCTCCTCTTTTGTGCAGATTTTAATTTGCTACAATTTGAGCTGAGTTATCAAAAATTTACTTTAAATGGAAATAAAGCTTTACTTCAAGAAATTCTAGTAATTGTAAAAATTACAATTTCTTTCAAAATTTTCAGGATTTTATTTTTCTGACTTTCTGTACTGCCTTTGTCTAGCGGATGGTGAAACCTTAGAGATGCTGTGGGAGCTGCGATCCCAACGTCGCCAGTCGTCTCCTGAACTCCCAGAGACGGTGACCTGTCTTACTGCCCCAGATGGCAGTATCCTGTACCTGGTGGGCACTGCTCATTTCAGTGACAGCAGCAAAAAAGATGTGGCCACGGTGAGCCGGTCAAACACACACAAAATATCAGTCTCTGTAGGGCATTGAGCTACTCACACCTTCCTAAAATGTGATATGCTGTGAACTGTTTGTAAAATAATGTGTGTAATTAACACAGCTCAAGTGATAATGCACCACTTAGTGCAGCATTATCTTGTCTTCTGTGCTGCTGCTTGTGAAATGTTTTGCTTTTTTTCTGTAATGCACATTAGCCATTTGTTTATTTCTTTGACTCTGATGTTATTCTGTGTCTGCTTCTTACATCGTTTTCCCACTCTTTCTCTCTCTCAAACAGACAATTTGCGCTGTGCAGCCAGACGTGGTGGTGGTGGAGCTGTGCCAGTACAGGGTGTCGATGTTGAGGATGGACGAGAACACGCTGCTGAGGGAAGCCAAAGAGATCAACCTGGAAAAGGTTCAACAAGCCATTAAACAGGTCAGGCTTTCAAATTGATATGGTTTTAAAAAAAAGTTGCTATGAGAGCTCCAATTAGGCTTTTCTTCGCTCTGCTTTGGATTGAGATGGAACTGTAGCACCAATGCATTTTAAAGTTGCATTAAAATGCTTTCAGAAGGCCTAACTATCTTTCTCTTCTGTTCAGAATGGGTTGATGTCTGGTCTGATGCAGATTCTTCTGCTCAAAGTTTCAGCTCACATCACAGAGCAGCTGGGGATGGCACCTGGAGGAGAGTTTAGGGAGGCCTTCAAAGAGGTAAGTCATTCATAAATCCTTTTTACACATCACTCATGCCACTTTTGTCAAAAAAAAAACCTGTCTTTGTTAAGAAGCTAAATGTTGATTTCAGAGCCGTATTATCCTGAACACCCTCCACCTCATTTCTTCTTGAAATGACAGCACATTGTCCACAGAAGCACACCTGTCCCACTTTATATATGTTGTGTATTTTTAAACCTTAAAGTATTTCTGTCCACACAGGCTGGACGAGTGCCATTTTGTAAATTCCACCTTGGGGACAGGCCAATCCCTGTGACGTTCAAGAGAGCTATAGCTGCTCTCAGTCTATGGCAGAAGGCTCGCCTTGCCTGGGGTCTTTGCTTTTTGTCAGATCCAATCAGGTATCACTTCTTTCCAAGTCTTTAAACACTCCTTAATGCACTACTTTTTAGGTTAAAGGTCAACTGACATGATGTTTGAACTTTGCATAAAATGGCACAACATATATATCTTGTATCATTGAACT
>JARVGV010000002.1:17615200-17631777 GCA_031762435.1 Hypsolebias longignatus
TGTGTGTGTGGGGGGGGGGGGGGGATTGCCAGCTTTTACCACATAAGGAAAAAAATTATAGCCATTACATTGGCAAACATTTAGCTGTGGCTGTCATTTCAAAATGGGCGGGGACACCAAACATTGTTCATTTAGAGATGTGCATCCAGTTGTTACTTTTCTAAAAAGTTAAATTAAATTCTGTCCAGTGGTTGAAGAGAGTTTTCTGAACCGAACAGGGCTGATGTCAACATTTAACATCAGGTTTCCACCCAACGATGTCACACGATCACTTAGAGCTCACAGTATAAGTTGGAGATCAGTCTTAAGCTACTACCTCGCCAAATTTTAGCTCACAGTCTGTAAAAGTGACCAAGCTGTAGCCGTTTTTGTGTTTGCTCTCAATCCAATTCAAGATGACCATCACAGTAAAGCAACATTAGCAAAGTTAATCAGTTGGAAGATCTGTAGCAATAATCACTTTGTGAGTTTCAATAAAATCCATCCAGAGGTTTATGAGATATTTAGCTAAAACAGCAGACAAAAAAGTCACACACACACACACACATACCGGTACTCACTCACATGCAACAAACAAAACCACATTTCACCTTTGGCAGCAGGTTAAAAAAAAAAAACTGCACCTTTTACCTGAAGAAAAGCCCGACACACCTCGGTGTAGTATATGTTGGAAAAATGGGCCTTACAAGGTAACAAATATAAAGACACACAATCATATACAGCGCATGCACATGTGTGTGTATATACTGTATATACAGTATACAGTATTTTCCAGACTATAAGTCGCTCGTCCATTCAAAAAATGCTTCACGAAGAGGAAAAATAAATAAGTCGCTTCAGAGTATGAGTCACATTAATGTTGAAGTGTTTTTCACAAAGTGCAAGAACAGACGTTTAATGTGAAATAACAATAACACACAGAACATACATGGGATCCTGAACAGGCTTAATTAAGACATGATTAACATTAATTAAGAATTGCAGACTTGTTCCTGTTTTTAGTTTGCTAAATCGCCTTGCGATCTAACCGTTTTTTTTTTTTTTTTGCTGCTATTCGTCTTGATTGTCCGTTTGGTTGCTTTTTTGTTTCAATTTGTAAAAAAAAAAAAAAAAAAAAGAATCTAAACTTTGTACACCTGTTTTATGACTTTATATTGTTATCGTTGTTATCCATTGCTGTCATCACTCTTTGTTAAGAAATCAGGTCTCTTGTATATGAGTCCTCGGGGCTCAATGGGATTGACCTGTCTAAATAAAGGTTGATGGAATAACATAACAAGCCAACAAGTCCGACAATTAACGGTTACTGGTAAATTCACCAATCTCATCCCACATCACTTTTTGGAGCATTTTACTTGTGTTGAGTGTTGTGTTGTCAAAAACCTAGAGTGCCCTCTCGCACTGATAATGTTTACTCTTTGGTTCATGTCAGTCTGAATAAACATTTAACGTCAGTCAAAAATTGCATCATGAATAGACAAAAAAAAAAAGTATATAAGTCGCTCCGGTCTATACGTCTCAGGACTGGCCAAACTATGAAAACAGTGTGACTTACAGTCTGGAAAAGCACATACACAGAACATCAACATGTTCTGGTAAATGCTTTATCCAGCAGGTGGCGCTCTTAATGCCCTGTATTATAATTTTTAAACATGAATCCTATGTTGCTGATTACGGCCTCTTGTGTCCCTCCTTCAGTGGATATTTGGTCTGTGGGCTGCATCATGGCAGAGATGCTGCAGGGAAGAGCTCTTTTTAAAGGCGCCGATCGTATCCTTTTACCTTTCTCTGACGTTTTGTTCATGTGAAACCGTGGCTCTTGTTTATCCAACATCATCTTTAAATAACACTTTTTTTCCATTGACCCCTTCTCCTCAGACATAGATCAGCTGGAACAGATCTGGAAGATCACAGGAACACCGACTCAAGAGTTTATAGCTAAACTAGAATCTGAGGATGTGAGTTTGAATTCTGGATCTGGATCTGCAAAACAATTTGAGTTTAGATTAAAAAAAAAAAAAAAAAGAAATCTTAAAGTATTTCTGAATCAGCTGTTATGTTTGGGTTTTATATACAAGTATTAGAAGGGTGGCGTTCTGAATCTATAGAACACATCTTACGATGTAAACAATTCAGAATCTTATGGCGTGTTTGTGTGGCCATGTTTGTCTTTATCAAGGCTAAAGATTACTTAAAAAAAGTTTCATCCAAGCCTAAGCCAGATCTTCATAAAGTGTTTTCTGCTGTTAATCCAGAAGGTAGGATGACCTCATTTAGTTTAAATTTAGTCAAACTTCATCTTTAGTTGTCATTTTGAGTTCTTCTCCGTTGTTCCTCCTACTTTAGCTGTGACTGTGCTGGAGCGCATGCTGCTGCTGGATCCCGAGGAGCGGATAACTGCTGCAGAGGCGCTCGCTCTGCCGTACTTTGCTGAATTCAGGGATCCCGAGGAGGAGACAGTGTGTGAGCCGTTCGACTACACTGTTGTCAACGCGGAGCTGACGGTGGATCAGTGGAAACGTAAGGATAAAAATGGGGAGGGGGGGGAGAAGGGTGGCTGATCAATAGCTGAGGAAGCCAATCAAATCAATACCGAGGATGTAATTTCAGAAGAATGGAGAAGGAAGTGGGCGTCATGTGCTGATGTTTTAATTATTAACGTCCTGCTGCCCTCCATTCTGCAGGTCACACCTTCACTGAGATCTTGACCTTCAAACCTGTTTTGATCAATTCCAAGGAGTCGACCCTATAAGGCGTCAATTTGACGATACAAACTGGGACCAGAACAAACCAGAACAACTCAAGCGAGAAGCTGTTTTTAACCATGAGGCTTAGAACGAGCCAGCTGTTGATGACTTCACATGAAGCCTTCAGGTCGTCACCTCAGCCGTCTGATGAAGACCTTGTTTGATTATTGACAATGAAGAGTTTCAAATTGAATCATTGGGATTTTTTTTTTATTTTTTTAAATATATTCTGCTAAATGTTTGGTACTTTCACTCCAGGCTACGATTATCATTTTGTCCCGTTTCCTTCCATAGTTGTTGTTTTAGACGGTAAGGGTTAAACCTTTCCAAAGATCATGATTTATTTGCTTCACAGTCAACTTCAATTTAAAGGGCTACTTGTGATTCTGGAAACGACACAGAAACGATGTCCAGTTATTGCTGAGTCGGCGCAAGTTTATGCATTGTGTTTTGAAAAGGCCACCACACACACACACACACACTCCATGTTCAATAGAGTGTAATGCAATGTACAGGCTTGCAAATTAAACTTGATTTTCTGCACTGAACTCTGAAGCACAGAAGTTGATGTTTTTTTTTCTGTTTTAAATACTTTAAACTGTTTTGATTTATTGTCTTAATTTTTTTTAATGATAAAATGAAAGCATTGCATTTAACAGGGTTATGGTATTTATCATGCTTCCTTGTTAACTTGATTAGTTCTGATTTTTAAATGTTATTTAAAAATAGTCCAGAACAAAATTCAAGAATGACCATGATTTGTTTTGTAAAGCAACATTTTTTTTTTGTAAATATTCTTAACCCGTGATAACACTTATTCCTGTTTGAAACAAACTTTTTGTTTTTTTTACTTGTATTTGTGTTTGTGTATCCATACCCGTCAGCTCTGACCTCATTTTTCTCCCTGCAGAGTTGAAAACATGCCCTTCAGCACAAATGTTTTCAACTCAGATTGTGTTGCCTTCTGCGACATTGAACACGTGGTTGTAACATCTGTTGTGGTTTTTTGTTTTGTTTTTGTCAATATTAAAGATTTGGGTAAACATGTTTATTACTGAACAGTGAGCTTTGACTGCCTGTAAATCAATTGAAAGTTGTATTGCAGCACTTTTCATCTTCTAATTACTGATTACAAAAAAATAAATAAAATATGTGGATTGCATTTTTGTGTGTTTTTGTCCTCAAGCAGTGCACAAAATAAATCTGAGAAATGAATTGGAAATCAGATGTTAATAAATTATTAAAATGCAAGCTATACTAGTTTTATACTTACTAGTCTTAGTCAATTTTTTGCTTTGTTTTTCTTCAGATCCATATAAATTCCATAAAAATGTGTCATCGTCATCATTTTATTTCAGACAATATATGATCCATATCAAAAACAGAGTTAAAAAGCTTTTTATAGAGGCTCAAACCCCATTAAGTCCATAAAGTATTCTGATTTGGTATTTCTAAAGTGTTTAGAAACTTTCTGCTGTGCTACCAAGGAAAGTAAAAGTTGGATTATAATATACTGTATATATTTGCTCTTGATTCTGTTATGACAACTAATATAAAATAAAAACCGTCAAATGTCAGCTCTCACATTTGTGGTTCCAGTATATATCCACTAGATGGCAGCATTTACACAAGTTTGAACAGTAGCTTTAGCAATCAGTGCCCAGTATAATCCATCTTGTTGGCCCTGACTAAAATATTTTACTAAAATGAGATAGATTTTTTTTATGTAATTTAACATAAATAATGAAATATCCAGAGAATAAACCCCCTGGCCTTTGTTTGTTCCCTGAGATTTTCCTTTTGGTGCCAATATCAAGGTCAAACCTTTGATTTATGAACAAACCTGGAAGCTAATGTCATTTCCATCTGATTCTGCTGCAGTGTTTCTTTTTAAAAATTACCAAATAAAACAGGTGTAATACAATTTAAGATGGTGAACATGATAGATGATAAACAGCACATCTGCTGAACATTTGCATCTTAGCATTTTCACAGTGAGCGTGCAGATTTTGACCATTTCCTGTTCAGTTTGGTTACTGTTGATTAAGTCTGTCAGAGATGAGCTATCATAGTGTTTGTTGCTGTGATTTATTCTCCTGCAGTTCCCACTGACAACTTTGTTTTTGTCCCCTTATTGAATATGATTGATGAGCTCATGGAACAAATGTTTAAGCATTCTTGGTGAATGCTTGTTTGCTTTGAGATTCAGCTCAGTCTTGCACATAATTCTCCACTGCTGGGTGTTGAATTTAACAAGCTTGTCTCAAGTGACCTCCAGATCCTTGACTCCCAAAGGCGGCTCCCCAGCAGATGAGCTTCCTTCCTGGGCCTGAGCCCTTCCAAAGCAAACCCATTCTCTTGTGTCCTCTATAGACACACAAACAGGGTAATATTTCTGCTGCGTAGTTTACAAAGAAGTCAAAAAGTTATTTTCTATCACCAAAAGAAACAGAGGAAAAAAACATTTTCTGTGCCAAGTAACCCTTCCTCTCCATCAGAAGCATGTGAAGTGACTACCGGTACATTTTTTTATTTTCTGCAGCTTCTTTTCAGTGTGCAGGATTCATGCGCCATATTTCCTAAAAGACGCATACATGGGGTTAAAGTGTGCATACATACAGACACCTTGCAGAGTCAAATACATAACCTAGCAGAGGTGTAATCAAGGGGTGGCCATGAGGGCAATGTACCCCCCTTTTATGAGTTTGCTGTGGGGCCCCAATTATTACTGACTTGACAGTCTTACATGCATAAGCTGTTAGCAAAAAAAGAAAATCAGAAATAGTTTACAGAATTTAATGAAACTCAAAGAATCACTGCATAAGAGAAGAACCTTCAAAGTCAGTCTGATTTAAAATGGCTGCCACAGGTAATGGATCTTGTCAGACATTAAAAAAAAAAACAGACTACAAGTCATTCTCTTTTATAGCTTCTGAGTAAAATAAATTGGTTTGGATGCAGTCGAGAGTCATTCCTATCATAATCTCTGAGCAATAACAAGTTGCACAAGACATATGTTCTAAACTTTGGCTTACAAGGCAGCAGCTGATATGCAGTTCTTCAAAATAAATAGTTTCATCAAGGATTTAAGAGAGAGGACCAGCTGCAATGGGTGTGCTGTTTTAGTTTGTGATAACAAATGCAAAATACCAAACCATCTGTGGGCAACTATCTTACCTACATTCTGCAGTATTTTAAAATAACATACTACAGTATGTATATGACAAAAGTACATGAAACCTTCTATGATTCTGTTATGGCTTTTTTTGTATACCATCCCATGATTAGCAGTGACCCCTGGCCACCCTTTTGAGAACCTTTTGGAGGTGCCTCTGTTCCACCTTACACCAACTTTGACTTGCGAGGGAGTCTGCGTGGAATGACAGAAATGCTCAAACAGTGGTCTGACCCAGGTCATTTGTCTGTCTGAGAGTGGAATGTCAGTTATAACTTAGTTTATTTTATGTGTCTGAATGAGGCACATCACTGTGAATCTCACCAGAGTGAGAGGACCAACACAGTCTTCTCTGTAGGTCGTGATTCCTCAACCTGCTCGCTATCTCATATTGTGTGTGGGTCTTTCATTTGTCCCTACACAAGTAAAACTGTCCGTCCTTTATCTTTTTTAATCCAAGCACATCGGGGGTTTTTTTTTAAATTTTTTTTATTGAAATAAATCACAAAGGTAGAATATTGTTAGTGACAGTGTTTATTACACAGATAATTTGGTTTATTACATCAATGCTGGAGATGAAATACACAGATTATAGGACTCAAGGAGAGATAAATTGATGGAATTCAGCTTGGAGGCAAAGTATTTTTAAAAAATCTGCCAAGTACTTTGTACATGTAATTTCTTGTTCAGACTTTACAACCCTTTCAGATATTTTTAGGAAAAAGTATGTAAATGATGTTCACGTGGTTCCACATGTCAGGACTTTGCTTTATCTATTAAATCTATTGGATCTATTGAATAGGTTTCCTGGTAAATATTGCTTACATGTCCTCATTGACAACAGCAACATTTTTGACAGGTACATCCGAACTGCATAGTAATCCCATATAAGGATTCAATCTTTTGCTGGCCTAAATTAAACAGGATGTAACATTTTCTCTTTTAAAAGAGAGGAAATGATGCTAAATTTCCAAACTTGGCAAGTTCTGCTGAGTTTCCATTTGCCTGTTTTAGTGAACAGATTCTTGAGTTAATAACTTTCCAGGTCTTGCGCTATTATTTTATGTGTGCGTGCATGTGTGTCAGGCAGAATTCTCATTAAAGTGAGTCACATGGTGCACCAAACAGTAAATAAAGGCTTTCTGGTGTCATTTCTATTAAAGTACCTCACCACTTTCCACGCAGACCTTCTCTTCTCTTTACACATGCTTCCACCACGGCACTGTCACAGTCTTGACTGTTGTAGGAGGTACACGTGCCACTGACTACTTCAGGAGGAGAACAGGATCTGTCAGGCAAATTCCTTTGGCTCACATCACAGAAATATGGAACTTGTATTTGTGGCTGAGGCGAAGCATGTCATCTCATCAAATTCTGATTTAGCAAGAGAAGGACAGGCTCAGAATTATAAGAACATGGTGAGATTAGACAGGGAAGACAGGAAGAAACAAGAGGTAGGTGGATAAAATTAAAGGAAAATGAAATAAAGAAAAAAGAAGTTAGTTAAAATTGCACAAGGGAGGGCCAGTCTGTGGGCAGTGTAGTTTACATTGGCCTGTTCATTAGCCAGCCAGCAGTTGTTTGAAGACTTCTGTGAACTTTGCAGTTTAGAGAGTACATACCAGAGATTGCAGTCCATGGCTGAGGACAACTCTCTATCCATTTGGAATGTGTTGACATGTGGGTTGTTGTGTACCCTGTTCCGGGAGGCATTTTGCTGTTGAAGACGCCTCAGATCCTTCAGCTGGCTTCTGAAAAAAGACAGACGGCAGCTGCTGAACCCCCAAAATTCAAATACATGTATTAGAACTTGACCATCAGAGATGTGGGTTTAAAACAAGATGTTGGGCGTTGATTTATTCCGTTATGGCCCATACTTTTGGTCATGCTCAAAATAAGCAGCAACGTTTAAAACGTTGAGGCCTCGCATACTGAACTTTTACCAGAGTTTATTTATTTACATGTACAAAATCTGTACTTCTTCAGTCAATGACCAGGTGAAGAGTATGGTCACAAATTCTTCTTCTGTAATTGGAGCACACAGTAATACGAATTGTGACATATTAATTATAATCCAGCAATGTTCAGCCAGGTCATCTGGACTTTTTTTTTTTTTTTTTTGTACTTCAAAGTGAAAAAACAAAACAAAACAAAAAAACTGTTACGGTATATTGGTTCTGATGGCCTCGGGAGCATGCCCTCTCCCCTGGTGCCCGCCCTCTCCCTCGTTGACGGTCATGTCAAACTGGCTCAAAACACCAAAGTTCATGCTCAATAATCCAGGTGCGCCAGCTGGGGACTCCTTTAGTCTGCTATGGGCCTTCAATGTCCATGTGGGTAATGACAGTGTAACCCAGTGGGGTTTGAGTGAATGGGAGGAACAGCCTCTCTGATCTGAACCCGAACAGTGTTTTGTTGTTGGACTTCAGTGCTAGTCATAGTTTGTCCATCACAAACACCATGATTGAACATACGGGTGTCCGTAAGTACACCTGGCACCAGGACATCCTAGGTTGTAGATAGATGATTGACTTTGCAGTTGTGTCATCTGATTTTCAGCTGTTTGTTTTGGACACCTGGGTGAAGAGAGGAGCTGTAGTGAGTTGGATCAGATGGTGAGGGAAGATGCCGGACAGACCCGGTAGACCCAAACATGTAGTGAGGGTTTGCTGGGAATGCCTGGCAGAAGAACCCATCAGAAAGATCTTCAACTCATACCTCCAGGATTCCATCTGAGGCGGGGGACATCGAGTCTGAATGGGCCATGTTGCGTGATTCAGTTGTTGAAGTGGCTGCCTTGTGCTGTGGCTGCAAGGTTGTTGGTGCTCCTCACAGTGGCCATCTTCGAATTTGGTGGCGGACACCCCAAGCTGAAGAATTAGTCCTATTGGACCTTGTTGGCTGGTGAGACTCCAGAGGCACCTGAGGAGTACCAAAGGGCCAAGGGGTCCACAGCCTTGGCTGTTGCTGAGGCAAAAGCTTGGATGTGGGAGGAACTCGTCAGAGCCATGGTGAGAGACTCAGTTGGCTCCAAGGAGATTTTAGCAAACCATCAGGAGATGGAGGATGGGAAAGCAGTGCTTTACAAACACTGTGTTCAGAGAAGGTGAGGTGCTGTTAAACTTAACCAGTGATGTCGTCGTGAGGTGGAAAGAATACTTCTCAGACCTTCTCAAACCCACTGGCACATCATCCATGGAAGAAGCTGAGTTGGGGACTTTGGGGTTGGTCTATCCAGAACTATGGCTGAGGTTGCCGAAATAGTTAAAAAAATTTGCATTGTAAGTCAGACCCTTTCAGGGTGGGAGTTGGACTCTGCCAGGACTGCCCATTGTCACCGTTCAATTTCTCAGTGCAGCCAGAGGGTGGAGGGAGTCCGGTTCAGTGGCCTCAGGATTCCTTCTCTGCTCTTCGCATATGATGTGGTCCTGTTGGCATCATTATGCCATGATCTTCTGGAGCGGTTCCCAGCCAAGTGTGAAGTGGCTGGGATGAGAATCAGCACCTCCAAATCTGAGGTCATGGTCCTTAACCGGAAAAGGGCTGATTGTTCTCTTCAAGTCGAGAGTGAGCAAGACTAAGATAATGGACGGATGGATAAAGTTCTATAATTCTTTATTAATAAGATGCCCCAAAATTCTCCAGCTGTTTCAAAAGTTTGTGGTGAAACTTATTTACATTTAAGTTGGCTTGGTTTGTCAAAAGGCCTTGGCTGCTGGAGCACTTCCTGACTACTTTCCATGTACAGTATTTGTATCGTTGTCATTAACTTTGAGAGGGTTTTACTTGTCCATAAAATGTGCGCCTGGTTCAGTACACCTGTTTTGGTCTCTGCTGGAATGAAATGGATTGAGCTGAATCAGACGCTGCTGAATATGAACTGGATCCATTTATTATGTTGCCCTGAGATGACTTTGACTAAGAACTGACTCCATAGAATTGAATTCAATTCAGCTTATTTATAGAGCGCCGAGTCACAACAGAAGTCATCTCAGGGCACTGAACAGAAACATTCGTATAAAAAAAAAAAATGCAATCACTAAAGTAAATTTAAAAGAAACGAAATTATTTGGAAATTGCAGATGCAGTCTCTCCACACACATAAAAAAAATATAAAAGTGTTGTGGTTTGGCTTGTAAGTCAGCTGTTAAAAGTTTGCTGTTGCCTCACAGACAGAGAAGGACGAGCTTTAGTGGCAAGTCAAAAAAGTAAAACAATAAAACCCACTAGATTTTATATTTAAATTTTCTTCTGTTCATCCATGCTCTCACTATGGCCAGTTTCCCAGTTCGTTTTGTCAGATCGGTAAAGAAATCCAGAGCTCCATTTGTCATAATGATGAGCGCCCCATAAAGTTCAAACTGCAGCGCTTCACTTACATAACAGTTTGCATGAGTCAACCTCAATATATTTAGTAAAGTCATAGACCTTTTTGAGATTAGAGACTAAAATGGGGGTGTTGCTTTCTTGCTTTACTTCCTAAACTAAAGTGAACTTTATACAAATGCACATGGACTAGCTGAGTAAAAAGTTAAATGCTTCTGCTGTGTTCCTCCTAAATTGTTTCCTACAGCATTTCTCATATAAGGTGAATGAACGCTGGAGCTATGAAGCCGGCTGACACATAACCAGGTATTATCACACTGTGGCGGGTGAAAAATATACCCAGAAGTCAAAGCCCCTGAAGTTGGTTATATAAGCTGTAACAATCTCTCGAGTCCACCCAGCTTGATGCGTTTAAGGCAGATGATTGCTTTCAGTTGTTCAGCCTCACTGAGAGTGAGGTGAAACAGAAACCTTCACATTTTTTTCCAAACTAAAACCCATCGTGAATTAAGAAAACCCTCTCTCACACACACATCCGTGGTATGGCAAAGAACAGAACAGACCCTTCTTTTCCAATGGGGGGGGGGGGTTTGTGATGGTGGTGTTGAGGAATGTCAGCGTTTTGTGTGGGGATAATTTGTGTGTTTTATAGCTGCTTTCTCAGAGTTGCCAGTTAGGCCTGCGGTGCAAACACACGGACTGGGCTGCAGTCCCACTCTCACTACCTCATGTCTGTCCACGTGGGCAGAAGATACCAAACCAGACATGGTTTTTAAATCTAGTGACCACAAGTTAATAAAACAAAAAGTATGCTTGTGCTTTCTTGTGCTATTCTTGATTTGTTTTTGTTCCTGCAGTATTCACTGTTTATTGCTCTGTTATTCTTTATTAGTTTGAGTCTTATTACAGGAAGCGTTCTACATAAATATCCAGAGGCTGTGTTGTTTTTCTACTTGGGAGTGTAAGAACTATTGTCGGTGATCATGTATTTGTTTTAAAGGTAAACTTTGCTCATCTGAGCCACAGAGGGGATGATGATCAGAGGGGATGATGTGATAAAAGGCAGAAAAAAAAAATCTGTTAAAATAAAGATGGTAGATTAAACACTAGATTTTCCTTTTAACCAAACTGCTAATACAGTACGTGAAGATGTGTTTAGCAGATGCACATAGCTTTAGGCTGACAGGATGTTTACCAGGAACTGAATGACCCCAGTTCATAACAGAATAATAATGATCATTTTTACATATACATATACTAAATACCACTGGCTAATATGCTTTTTGGCTTATTTAATATTTTGTTAATATCGTTTTATTTTAACTAAGCATGTTGTGGTAAATATTCATATTGTCCTTCATGCAAAGTTTAAGTTGTTCTTAAGTGTTTAAGAGGAAACCGCAAGTTTGTTGAATGTAAACTTTTAACGAACATAATGTTTAATGTTAGCAGTGGGAAAAAAAGGCAAGTTGTAACACGTTTTTGTTTTTCTTTCGACTGCTCCCTTCTTCAGGGGTCGCCACATCAACTCACATGACAACTTGGCAAATGTTTTTACTCCAGATGTCCTTCCTGACACAACCACTGAGCTACCACAGCCCTCTGTGTGGAGCAGAGAGCTGCTATCAAGGGCATCCAGGGGACCAGGTGGTGGGGGTTTGAGGGCCTTGCTCAAGGGCTCAGAGTGGGGCAAACAAGGGTGGAGGCAGGTGTCCCACCAACATTTTGATCTAGTTGGTTTGGGGGATTGAACCGGCAACATTCTGATCCCAGGTTCGCCTTCTCCACCACCACCACAGCAGTTTATCTGTTTTAACTGTGCTCTATAAATAAAGATGACTTGACTTGACATGTTTAAAACTTTAAAATAGAAAGTCAATCCTGTAAAATCTGGTAAGAAGGGATGAATAAAAGGCTCATATATAGATTTTATTTTGTGAGGGCGGCATGGTGGCGCAGTTGGAAGAGCTGCTGCCTCACAGCCAAGAGACTACTGGTTCAAATCCTGTCCCAGGAGCCTTCTGGATGGAGTTTGCATGTTCTCTCCTTTCATGCGTGGCTTTTCTCCTGGTACTCCAATTTCCTCCCTTCAGACAAAAAACATGCATTTTAGACTGATTGGAAACTCTAAATTGTCCCTAGGTGTGTGAGAGTGAATGAATGGTTGTTATGTCCCTGTGATAGACTGAAAACCTGTCCAGGGTGTGGGCCCCAGTGACACCCGTGACCCAAAAAGAAAAAAGCGGGTAAAAGATAATGGATGGATGTGTGAGTCAGAAATAAACAATAGCATCCTTTTGTTAGCCTGGAGGGTACATATTAGCAGAGGGCAGCAACATCAAGCACAAAATCCTTATGCAAAAATGTCCAACTCAAGTTTAAAGCAGACATTTATTCTGTGTATTTCATTCAATGTCCAAATTCCCTAAATGTATAAAACCCCCTTGTTGTTACTTGGAAAATACCACAAGCAATAAAGTTGTGTTTTCACCATAACAAAACCTGCTAAGTGACTTTCTTTTGGCTTTGTTTCAATGTTACTGCCATCATGTGGTTTTAATGTGCCACCAGGGCAGGATCATGAGAGATGTGGGCCCCTGAGTTGGAAGTAATGCCTGGTCGTCAATCAAACTTGCACATGTTGGTCTGTGGTCAAACATGGAGTTATATTTTCTTAAACATTTTAATTTTTTAAACCATTGCTATTAATAATATTATTATTATTGTAAATGTTACTAAAAGGATTGCATTATTGTATTACGGTATATGATAAACATGGGACCAGAAAATCGATTTATAATAGATTTCAGTATGGTCCACTTATCCTCTAATTGTTTTTGGGAACGTTTGAAAACATTCAGAAAAACTTTTGAGGTTTAAAGAATGAGTAATTTAGAAATGAGTGTGTGTGCAGAAATTATAACATCATAAAAACATGCATTATTGAGATGCTGAAGGATACTGACTGGTAGATCTCAGATCAGCTCATTGAAGAGCATTACAAGGGCAAACACAGCTCTGTTGGATTTAAAGTTACTCATTACAAGTAATGAAGACAGCTAACAAGATGAATGTATTCTGAATATATACAGTGTTTCATATTCTAAAAATATACTGGACAGAGTGTAACATTATAAACATCCAAAACTAGCCTGCATACTTTTTTGTGGGTTTGAAACAGCTGTAAATTTTCAACATACAAAAAGCAGTGCTACACCATGCCACTCAATAATATAAAAATAGTTTTAGAGTACAAACATACACAACATAGATGAGATTTGTTTTTATTTATTATTCGTTAATCTATTTGGACAGTGCTGCAGTCTTCTAATACTGAGGTTGTGGGTTTGAATCTGCAGGTTGCATCAGGAATGGCATCAGGTGTAAAACAATCATCAGATTCTTTCATGAGAGTTTGCTCGCTGTGGTGACCCCAGGAGAAGGGAACAACTGAAAAATACTACCGGTACTGTACAGTAATCCCTCGCTACTTTGCTGTTCGTTTATTGTGAGTTCACTATATCACGGATTTTCAAAGTAAGATTGGACATGACACGATTGGCTGATTGATGGATGAGCCATGGATTGTTTATTTAAAATAAATTATTTTGAATGATTTTGCACCATGTGTGAAGCCCACAAGTGCAAGGGAAATCTCCCTCCTGCAGCTGATCAGCTGATTTCCCTCTGCCACACATTTCTCCTGCTGCAGCTTTGTGAGAAGGGTTAACCCTTTGCTGTCCAGATGCATCGATCAACTTTTATTTTCCAACTTAAAACTCAAGGTATGCCACATCGTAAAAATCATCATAATACTGTAAAACATAAAAGTGTTAAAAGTTATTTTTAATTATTTTAGAACTTCTATGTTCAGCTGTTTTAGTGTAATTAATCAAGAAGTACATTTCTGCTCCGTGCTGCAGTGCTGAAGCTGTGTGACATCCCTCTGATGCACTTCTCTTCTCTACTTACTGTAACATTTTAAATAAACAATTCATGCAGCATGGATTGTTTATTTAAAAATGTTACATTACTTAATTTTAAATTGCTTATTTAAGGAGGGAGATCGGGAGTAACAGGTGATGAGTGCGTGTGATTACAGCCTGGAACATGTCATGACAAAGTTTGCTGAACTTGGACTACTCTATCCCTACATCGCGGATTTTCACTCCTCGCGGGTGGGCCCACACACTCGCGATAAACGAGGGACTACTGTTTTCTGTTAGGACCTGCACGTCCACTGGCTTCCATCAGGGGGTACTGTAGCACCCTTCGCACCCTCATTTCCCACCGCCTTTTCAGGGTGACCTTTTATTATAATGTTTGATTTCATACGGGCTTTGTTGTCTTTTACATACAACTTCTTGAATAGCAGAGTTGCATGCTGCTTGTAAATAAACACATTTTGGTATTTTAACGTGTGACTTTACTCGTTTATACTGTAGTACTACTAAAACATTTCTTAACATTTCCAACTTTTGATTTGAACCTTTTTTTTTCTTTCTTTGTTGCCTTGATTCAGATTAATTGTTGCTTACTGTGTACTGTATCCACAAAGAGTTCAGATAAGATAAACGACGCGTGCGCCGAGCAAATCCTGCTTTGCATGGCCAGTACAAAAAAAAAAAAAATTAAAAATAAATAAATAAAGGTTTTACTTTAGTTTGCATGTGGCGAAAGAAGGGCTGGAGGGGGGGGGGGGGGGTTGTTGTGCCTTGTTCCCTCCCACTGGCCCCGAGAAAAAAAAAAAAAAAAAAAAAAACTAACCAGCCCCTTTTCCATTCCCATGGATCGTGTTACTGGTGGAGTCTCCAGCTCGGAGACATCTGCTGTTCCGCCAACAACAGAGCGCGTCCCGAGCCGGGCTCCCGTGGTGCCCCCTTCTCTCCCCCCTGCAGAAGAACCCTGCTCTCCCTCGTTGTTTGCATGAGGAGCCACGGTGCATGCAGTCCACGCAGCAGGCGCGTCCCTCCGTGCGTCCTGCTCCATCCCTCCCCTCCCGAGCTGCGCCCGGTGCCACATTTCTTTTTGTTCCGGCTGCTTCGCATCCTCGCGGCTCCTGGGAACGTTCGAGGACAACGAAGGGCGCATGAACACGACACGTGTGTGAACGAGCTTGAACCGAGGGGGGTGTTTTCGGTCTGATTTTTTTATTTTTATTTAATTTTTTTATTTTTTTTTTGGTTTTTCCACTCTTTTTGTTGTTGTTTGTTTTGAACACCATGGAGTCTGTGGAGAAGGAGTGCGGAGCTCTGGGTGGATTATTCCAGACCATCGTTAACGACATGAAGGTAAACGCAGACCTAGATTAAATTAGACTAAGGTTTCCCCTCCTAATCTGACCGCTGTGTGTGCACGGTGGCTGTGCAGACGCATATTTTTTTTACTGCCTTTGTTTCTTCGGGTCCTCCCCCCACATCCCACATGAAACACTGCTGCAGGACATGAGAGGTGAAACATGTTTCCCTTTGTGTTATTTGCATACTGTACAGTGGGACAGTGGTTGACACAACACTTGTGTGCCAACCTGTTTTACTGTACAACTGCCTGCATGGAGACAGCAGCAGAATATAATCCAGATATTACAAACATAATCCATCTGTGTCAGGGCTCAAAGGAAAGTGTCTCAATACAACGAAGACTGGGAAGGTGGAGTTATGGGAACACAAAAGTGACGATGTGCCATTTGACCCCCGCTCAATTGTTCACTCATTATCAGTGAAGGACGCTCTGAGAAGGAAATAACCGTTTCACCTTCTCCCCCTGAAAAGGAACACTTATGGAAGGTTATTGATTGTGCTTCTTGATATCAGTGACGGTAAACCTCTCTTGCAATGCACCCTGATGCATGCTCAACACTCGGTAGATCATTTGCAATGCATTGCTCAGGAGGACACATCCAAACCTTCTGTCTGGACCAAAATCTGTGTCACACAAGTTCTCTGCCTCTCTAGAATAGTTCAGACTAATCCCTTGTGCAAAAATAGGTTGACTGACTCTCACCATGCAGATTGGTGTTTGTGTGTTGGGGGAGGGGGACAAGTGAAGGAAGTTGTATACCAGGGTGGTCTGTTGTTGTTCCAAGACAGCAGATGGAAAGTGTGAACATATCCATCAGGCCTGCAGGCAGCTCCAAGCCTTCTCATCGTCCAGGATGCTCCTGATGCTCACAACGAGTTCACAACATCAAACGGGTCAAGCATCGACTGGACGCTCAGTCATTTTTGCCTTCTAAGAAACTATTTATGGATCACAACGTTTGTTTTCTCAGTCATCCAGGTATAAAACAACAAAAAAGGTTGAATCATGTCATCTGGACTTCGTTTTTT
>JARVGV010000002.1:17665364-17679848 GCA_031762435.1 Hypsolebias longignatus
CTAGATGGGTGACAATAATCATTTCTGGTAATTATTCTTAGAGCTCTTTTTTGCAACAAGAAAACAGGATCCGTATATGTTTTACATGCTTTACCCCAGATATCAATACAATAAATTATGTGTGGAAGAATAATTGTGTTGTACAACAAGTACAGAGCTTTATCATTTAACAAGTCTTTGACTTTGTACAGAACGGCAACTGATCTCGCCGTCTTTGTCTTTACTAAATTAATGTGCTGTTTCCACGACAATTTGGCGTCAATTATGACACCCAAAAATTTCACCTCATTCACACGACAGATTTCAACACCATCAATCAATAAAAGGAATATCAACAGTTAATTTATTTATTTTTTTTTTACTAAATATCATATATTTAGTTTTGTCCAAATTAAATTATAATTTATTTAGATTAAACCAATTTTATATTTTTACTAATTCATTCTTCATAAACTCAAAAATCTGTATAATATCATGACCAAAACTGAAAAATGTAGTATCATCAGCAAAAAGGATACATTTGAGAAGTACAGACAGACGCATCAAGTTTTCAGCACCAAGGACAGCTTCAGCCTCACAGAGACGCAGCCGAGGAGCAGAAAGTATTTCTGTTGTGACACCACCAACGTGGGTCCTGATCCCGGTTCTTGTTCTCACTAACAGATCCAGGATTCTGCCTCCCTCATGTCACCTCAAACGTTTACCTTTTGTTTGTCAGACAAACATTATCACATAGTAACTGAATGTTAAAGTATCCTGTGATATCTGTTCCTTTTATGTTTGGACTCTCCAGCAAGTTGTGTCCGCTATCCGATCAGGGGTGAACCCTGCAGGATCCCTGAACAACCACAGCAGCCTGTGGGACCTGAGTTCTGCCTTCTTCTTCGCCGGGACCGTCATCACAACTATTGGTACAAAACACACACCCAAACATCTGTTTACAGCTGTGCACAACGTGCTGGTGACGACAGTCTGCTGCTGTAAAAAGCGACTTATTTTAGTCATTTCTTTGCTTCCCGGAAATTCTTGTTTCGTCATGTCGTCTCTCATTATGCAATTTTTTTTTTTTTTTGGCCTCAGTCACATTCTTAAGTTTCTTATTTGGTTTTAAAACTTTGGTTAAGACTTGAGGAAGACATGTAAATGAGGCAAAACTGCTAGTAGAACTGTATTCTGTTTATTACATATATAATATATACAGTACTGTATATAAAAAATGTCAACCAGTTTGTATGTGCAGCAGCTGCTCTTTTACCATAATGAGTACATTTTTGAAAAGATAAAACACTTTTTGTAGAAAATGTCTTCACTTTCCTGTATAAAATGATCAATTCTGTGCACTCATTCGTGATGTTGTACCCATATGTTCTACACTTTGTATAAAATAGTGCGTGTAGGTTTGTTTTTCTGGTCTTCTGAAGTTAAGATATTTGCTCAGGAACGTTCCAGCCTCATGTTCTGGATTTGATCTCTGCAGGCTTTGGCAACACCTCTCCACATACCGAAGGCGGAAGAATATTCTGTATTGTCTACGCTCTGCTGGGAATACCCCTGTTTGGCTTCCTGTTGGCTGGTGTAGGCGATCAGCTTGGCACCATCTTTGGTAAAGGCATCGCCAAAGTGGAGAAAATGTTTGTGGTGAGTTTGTGATAAAATGTACAGGTGACCCAATACAGACTCATGAGTCTATAAGCAAAATGCAACAACAAGTTAATGCTCGATATACTAAATAAAGCACATGATGTGATGTAACTGTTGAATTGTGCCATAATAAACTGTAAATACAGCTAAATCTAAAATAATAACTCCTCAGAGGAGACACTCTTTTATTCTGGCTTTGTTATGCTGACTCTTCACCTCGACCTCGGCTGACGGCAGTGGGGAAATTATTACTGCCTAACCATGATTTAATGGTGCGTTGCCACAAGAGCAATAAGTCACGGCTACAAGCTGATAAGTTAATAATGGTTTGAAAGGACAGGAAAGCCTGTGGGCTGAGTCACTTTTTATAGATGCGCATAATGTATTACCCAGTACAAGAAAAAGAAGCGAATGCAGCGTTCAGCTAGATTAAAGCTGACTAAAGAATTCAAACTACCAATTAATTGGTCTAAAGTTTGATGTTTACATATATTTAAATGCATAAAGTATCTAAATTGCTGTAATTGAAGAACTCAAAGAACACATCAGATGTATTTGATGTTGTATTTTACTTAGATGAGAGACATTCAGGCACTTTAGTAGCAAGAATGCAGATCCCAGAACAGACGACTCCAGCTTGTCAGAAGCTGAGTCACTTTATTAATTACCTTTGTGCTCCTACACAAAAAGAGCAAGAAGATGACTTAACATTTATGTAGCTCCAAACTATTTGCTCTTATAACCATATGACTCATGAGGGATTCATTATTGGTAAGCATAATAGAAAAAAAATATACATATATATTAGTGTTTATAAAAACAACGTTATTTTATATTGATTGTCTGTTCAAGGAGGATTGGACCACGATAGCCTCAGTGAGTGTGTATTTTTGTTGTTTTGTTTTATAGCACCCATAGGACCCATTGCTGTACTGGAATAAAGCCGACACTGTTGGGTTATTATTAGCATTTCATTTTAACAACAGGTTCTCTTTAGCATTCCCCCCCCCTCCCCCCCATACACACAAACAATTATTATTATTATTGCCGGTTGGTCTTAAGTTTTGAAATACTTTTAAACTGTTTGAGCTTCTATGATCAATAATTTCTGGATAACGCTGCACTGGTTTTTACATTCTGCTTTAGGTTCTGATGAACAAACAATGAAATGGTGTCATTTTTATATGCAGATGTTCATTTGAGATGCCTTCCGCTAAAAAGACAACTGGTATGAACTGTGAGAGAGAGTATTTACTTTGTGGCATAAATAAAAGAGCACTAAAAAAAACTGTTGGAGGTAATTAATTATAAAAAAAAAAACTGTCAGAGCTAAAAACAAACGAGCGAGGAGCCAGAAGGCTGAAAGTCTCTGATCAATATACTGTTAACTGAACAAGAAAAATCCATCACTGCGCAATTGTAGCTGATCATTAATAGTCTGCCTTAATTTTTAATTTGTGTATCAACAGTTCCAGACTGCTGCTTTTAGACCGGTTCAGATAAAAAGCCTCTGTTGTTTCTCCCCTGCAGCACTGGGACATCAGTCAGACAAAGATTCGAGTCATTTCCACGCTGATGTTTGTTCTCTTCGGCTGCTTGCTGTTCGTGGCGCTTCCAGCAGCCATCTTTAAACACATCGAGGGCTGGTCCGCACTGGAGGCCCTGTACTTTGTCGTCATCACCTTGACTACCATTGGGTTTGGAGACTTTGTGGCCGGTGAGTCAAACACAGACACACCTCTTTGCACCTGCTGTGTTTCCATGCATCACGTGGACACGTCTCACCACTGTCCCTCTGTGTCAAGGCGGCTCAGACGTACAGTACCTGGACTATTACAAACCGGTGGTTTGGTTCTGGATTCTGGTGGGACTGGCCTACTTTGCAGCTATCCTCAGCATGATAGGAGACTGGCTCAGAGTTATCTCCAGAAGGACTAAAGAAGAGGTATATTCATTTAAATTAGCTACTTTTGCAACTTTTTTTCTCAAATTGTTTTTAGTTTTGCAAAACACACGTATTCATCTCAGTCTGCTCCTCTGTCTTCCCTTGTCTGCAGAAATACAAAAGTTTTTTTTTTTAACCACACATGAGTTTTGACCTTTGTTTCAATGTCACAACTCTCTTTTTATTCATTTTTTTCATATAAATGTATTCATTTTCAGTTAAAATTGAACAATTTTTAAAACAAAGCAAAACAAAACAAAAAAATTTCCAAAGAAAATGAAAGGCAGCAGAAAGAAGAAAAAAAAATCTTATAACATCTGCTCCTTTTTAAACAAAAAATAAAATACATATGAAATAAAATACATTCAAACATGATTTGTTTTTAAATAACATAACAAGCCAAAACTGACTCCGTGTCAAAACAACCGATCCAATAAAAATATGCTAAACTATTTCATATCTCTTCAATAAATTACTTTTTACTATTTTCTTAAGCAAAAACATTGAGGAAGCTTTTTTACAATTATTATCCAAAACATTCCTCAGTTTTATACCTTGAACTGATGTGCATCGTTCCTTTGAATTTGTTCGATTTTTTTTGGTTTCACAAACATGTCTAGTCCTTTTAATTTGTAATTACTGACTCTCTTAATAAAATAAGATTGAACATTGCGAGGTAAAGAATTTGCATGAACTCTGTACATAACCTGAATAATTTCATAGTCAACCAGTTCATAAAACTTTAATAAATTTAATTGATGAAACAATATGTTAGATGGGTGAGTATAATGCTTTCCTGTGATGATTCTTATTGCTCTTTTCTGTAAAATGAAAATAGCATTTGTAGATGTTTTACAAGCCTTCCCCCAAACTTCAACACAATAAGTCAAATATGGAAGAACTATAGCATTATACAATATAAGTAGTGCTTTATCATTAAATAATTATTTTGCCTTATATAATACAGCAATAGATTTGGCTATCTTAGTTCTCAAATAATTAAGATGAGATTTCCAGGTCAAGTTCTCGTCAATAACTACACCCAAAAATTTCACCTCTTTCACTCTACAAATGTTATTACCATTAACTTTGAATGAAGCATCAACTGTGATTTTTCTATTACTAAATACCATATACTGTAATTTGTTTTTTCCAGATTTAGCGATAATTTGTTAAGCCCAAACCAAGTCTGAATTTTTACAAACTCTGTTTCCATCCTGTCTAGCATTCGATCTAAATTTTTTCCCAACCAAAAAAATATGGTATCATCTGCAAACAGAACACACCTAAACAGCTCCGACACATTCACCAAATCATTTATGTACAATAGAAACAACTTTGGTCCAAGCACAGAACCTTGTGGGACCGACCCCACATGTAATTTTAGCACGTTCAGATCTTACTTCATTTATTTGAACAAATGGCTTCCTATTTGTCAGCTAACTAGATACCCATTGTAATACTAGACCTCTCATTCCATATTTGTTTAATTTCTTACTTACTGTTGATTTGAGTGACCGTTTTGCAGCAAACCCCCAACATGACATGACCAGACTTTTTCTGAATGTCGGACGTGCATATCAATATATCTGGAAAAGTACTAGAGTAAACTTTTTCAAACTGCACCATTTGTTCAGGAAAACCTTTTTTATGCTTGGTGTTATACTTTGCAAGGAGAACCTTTCATCAGTCTGTGGTTGGAGCGTCGCCGCTATAGAATCACCAGGCTTATTTATCAAACAAGAGAAAAAGAAGTCTTACAAATGCTCTCTTGCTTTAAATAAATAATGATTATTCCATATGCCATGTTTAATTTGGCATTCATCCTCAAGCTCCGTGCTAGTGAATGAAGATTAATGAGAAATGATAACTGCACATTTGTTCCAGAGGGAGACGGGAAGAAGGAGTAGATGTGGGGGAGGAGACCAGAGGGGAGGTGAGAAGCACAAGTTGTGCATTTCAAAATGTGTGGGTGACAAAGGGAAGCAACTCTGCGTGAGAATAACAAAGCAGGAGACAAAAACCACAAAGGCAGCTGTTCATCTTTAAAGGGGGGAAAAAAAAATCAAATGAAGGATAATGTTTTAAAGCTTTGATTCACCAAAATTAGAAGAATGCCATCGTTTAGACAGCCTGCTTGCTGCTTTTGTACTCAATTCGTCATTTAGCCCTGTCCTGTTTTTTACCATGACTTGCTCACAAATCCTTCTTCAAAAACAAAACAGAAAATATCTTCTAGACAAAATAAGGGGGGGTGACAGCCTTGATAATAATACTGTTTCACACGCACACTGTGATATTGTGCCAACAGCCTGCTTCAGATGCCCTCAGCAGGAGCACATCGGCTAAGCAGCGTGTCCTCCCACGACTCAGGCTTTGTGTCCCAGGATGCAAACACCCATTCGAAGCCTCCGTCACCCATGCCCTCTGATATCACCAGCCAGGTAACAGCCTTAGTTATGATACTATACATCTATTTTTTTTTTAAATTTTTTCATTAAAAGTAGATACTCCGGTAAAAGCAGAAACTAAACATTCTTGCCATCTCCAGAGATTCCTCAGGCAGCAACAGAGCAGGGCAGGAGGCCACAGAAGCCACAGCTTTTCTTGTCACAGCACATACGTATCTCAATTTTCTTAACAACTCAGTTTTTTTTTTTCCCCATGTTTGCATTTCAGATGTAAATCTTTAGTGTCTGTAAGAGTTTGATAAAGTGAGCTTTTGGGTTTCACTGTGATAGATCCTTATGCAGTTTAAAAATATATATATCCCACTGGACTGATAGTTTTAACAGTCTGAACAGATTGCAGCACAGTGAACACACCTCAACTGATGCAATGCTCCTGTTCTGAATAAAAGATCTTACAGGCTGCTTTTACTTTCAATCCAGGGCTACAGTCTATAGATCCCATAAGAGAAATGGGGGGAAAATCCCTCTAACTAAAACTTATCAGCACTCTTTTTCAACCCTCACCTCCGTTTCCTCTACCTCTTACCTACACCCTTCTCCTCATTTCCTCTGCACCTCCATTGTTCTCTACTTCATCTTCCCCTTTCCCAGAAATCCACAAGCTCAGCCTCCTCTGAGGCGTCAGAAACCTGCCAGTCAGTCAGCGAGTGCAACTCTCCTACAGCGGTTAGTACTGCATGCATTTCTTACCGGCCTACTTGCCTTGCTAAACACACATACTTGCAGACATCCACACATGCACGCTGTTGTGCTATGCATTTTCCCCTCATTGTTATCTATGGCTTAAAAAAAGCCCGTTGGCTCGTCACGACAGCCGCAGTGCAGTTTGACGTGGACTACTCGTGGATGTGGAGCACTCTGACTCAGACTTATCTGTCCATTCCGCAGTATGGCTCATGCTCATCCTTCGGTACCTTCCGCCCTGCTTTTTCTCACACTGGCACCATCAGGCCTCTATCTGTCATAGTCCCTGCGTCCCCCACATTTACCCACTCACCTGGATCCAACAATCCTTCACCTACATCAAAGGTTCCTAGCTGGAAGGTTTGTTTTTGTTTGCAAATTTGATTTTTGTTGCTTCTTTGCTTTTTTTTTTTGTTGTTTTTTCATTGTAGCTAACTCCACCATCACCTTTTTTTTTTTTTTTTTTTGCTGATGCCCATCAAACTCAGCTTTCCAGCCTTTTTCTTTAAAAGAGTGTGCTAACCTGAGCATTAACACTGTCATATTCTGCACATATCTGCTCATGCATGTATCTAACCCAGCTCTTGAGCCAAACTGAGAATACAACTTTTTTGGAGAGCAGACCTTAGAGACGCAGAGTTGGAAGAGCATCTCATTATTCCATCTGCTTCTTCAGGACTGGGCCAAATCACATTCCTGTGAGGCTCCTATGAGTAGCACTTTGCAGCGCAGGAGGGAGTCTGTGGAAAAGATGAGAGAGAGGGAGGCTCCTCCTAGTCCGCAGGGATGCTCTGGGATGCAACCAGGTGATCCACACAGAGCCAGAAGTGGCCCAGGAGTTATTACAGCCAAGGTAAGAAGTTCATAAAGGTCTGATAATGTAAATGTCAGTAAATGGATTCACATGCCACGGGGATTCTGGTGAGGTGAATTGTTATGGAAATGTGTGCTAATCTGTGTGTATTTCCTACATGTGTCCAATTTTGTGTTTCAGCATGGAGAGCCCCTGTCTCCAGCTGCCAGTACTTTGGCCATGGTCCTGACCAGAGGCTTGAGCATGGAGCAGCAGAAGAGCAGCAGGGACTCTCTGCAGTACTCGAGCGGCTACAGCACCCAGACCAACACCCCGTCCTGCTCTGAGGACACCATCCCATCCCAAGGTAACCCTCTTCCTGAACAGCCAAACACTTCTGCAGGGGGGGGTTACACGTGACGTGAATGTGCAGCACAACATTTCCAAGCAACTGCGATGCCTGTGAAATACTGATTTCTCTTGTCAGTATGATTCCTGTAAATTCTAATGTGATGAAGGAGCTGCAGTTTACCTCATCAACAAAAAGGGCTTTGTATTTATTAATTTTTTTTGTAAAGAAATATAAAATACATGACACATTGTTCCTTCCAGGTTCGGATTACGAGTGCTACTCTCTCAACGGGGACGCTGACAGTGAGGGGCAGGCAGACTTTGACAAGTCCTCTACCATCCCACGCCACAGTAACATTGCTCAGAGTTACCGCCGCATGATCCAGACCAAAAGACCTGCCAGCACAGCAGGCCTGCCTGCAGGTAAGAGCCTGCAGGGAACGCCGAATGGTGCTGGGGGAGGCGGCTACGGAGCCATTTCCTCTGGGACGGCCACCATTCGACGGACGCCGTCCTCCAAAACGGGTGTGAGACGCACGCCTTCTACGTCTGGACCTATTCCCATACGACCGCCCATCGTGCCGGTCAAAACCCCCACAGTCCCGGACTCGCCTGGATGTGCAAGCCCATCCATGCACCGTAAAGGCAGCGAGGAGTTTCTGTATGGCGATGACCCATCTGCTAGTGACTACACGAGGGCTTCTCCAAAAAGGATGAGCCTCCCTGACACAGCGTGGGGCTATGGAGGAGGAGGAGTGGACAGGACTGCTTACACCCAGCAGGCCCCCGACGTGGCTGCCCACGGTGTCGAGGAGGACCCTCAGCTTGCTGCCAACCGTCACAGCCTGGTGGAGAAGATAGGAGAGCTGGCAGCCAGCGCACACGCCCTCGGTGAGGGTCACTTTCCTTTCCCCAGCTCAGCATCAGGGGACACAGCTCGAAGTGCACCCCAGGAGCTGTCCTCTGCGAACAAGGGGGCTGTGGATATGCTGGTGATCATTCGCCAAGGGGTGAGGCTGCGCAAGACCGTAACCGATGACAGGTCAGCTCCCAGGATTCTGTGGTAACTGAAAGTGAGGAGAGACGCTGCGGTGCTCCTGTTTACAAACTGAAGCTTTGTAATCGAATCAAAGAGCACCCGTGTAAAACATGGACGCAGAGAAGCCGATGAATGAAGTCCAGTCGAGAAACAAATGACTTTAAAGCCCATCAGGTCATGTCATTGTATGTATTGCGTACAAAGTAATCCATGTTTTTCTTTCGTATTCTTTGTTTGGTTGCCGTTGTGGCCGTTCTCTTTTGCTCCCTGTGTGGCCAGTTGTTTCAGCCCAGTTTGTCCCCGTGGAACCAGTGATCAACGCGTCACTCATCTGGGGATCAAACGTTTGGTGTCATTGTTCATATATACAGTATATTTTTTAAATTTCAGCTGCCAGAGGAAAGTGAGATCTGCAGGGCTTTGTGTGGCCGTTTTGTTGTTTTTCTTTTTGTTACTGCCCAAATACCATATTACCCGTTTCGGCTGGACAGCAGCTGTAATTTCAAGTAAAGATAGAAGAAATATGTTTTTATTGCTGTTCTGTACTGTCAATATACCTTACAATTTAACAGGCTTTTTACTGTAAAATAGCTTGATTATTTTTGTCAGGAAAAATAAAAAACCCTATGTTGCACATTAAAACAAGAGATGGTATATTTGCTGTTGACGGCCTCTGTGTATTTGTTTGAGTGTGCGAAAAGTGGAGCAGTGGTTCTTACTCTGAGCTGCAACATGAATTATCGCCGTATATTTAAATGCAAAATATGCTCCGGCTATTTCCCTTTTGAAGTTCTTTGTTTATCTACTCAGGTTGTGGAGATGTGCAGTTTAATTAGATTTTCAGTTCCTCAGGAGCCCCTTTTTACTGCAGATTTAAATGTTGGACTTAATCGTCTGGCACTTTATTATTTACCCAGTACAGTAATGGTAATTTTCCTGCTGTTTTAAACTTCAAAACTGCAGGCTTTTGTTTTGTTTTTCTTCTCAAGGCTGCAGGAACCTTTAGAAAACTGCAATACTTTAAATAGCCTAAATGAGGCGCCGTGTACTTTATACCAAGGTTGAGCTGACACTTATAGTTTTATTTCTTTTTTGCTAAAGTTGCTTACCGGTATATTTGGCAGATGGATAAACAAGTTAATGAGCCATGGGAAGAAAGACTTTGATACTGTACAAGTTCAACCCAACCAAAAAAGCTAAACCAATGTAGGGTTTTCCAGCAAAATTAAACAACCAAAATGGACTAAAACTGCTGTTTAACTTTATGAGAATAAAAAAATAAATAAAGAGATAACAGCCTGAAGGAGCTGCTGGAGGTTTTATATCCAGTTAAAATGTAGGGCAACACTCAGGAGGGTCTCAGACACTGTAAATGAATGTTGGCCACTGTTTGTTAGCATATACGTTGTCAAACTCTGGCAAGAAAATATACACATTATGTCCAAGATGCTGGTAAAATAAGTTGCTATCTTTCCCTTAAAATAAGCAACTGTTCCATATTTGGAAAAAAAAAAAAGATGAGTTCCTTTTAAAGTTGATAAGAAACACACTTTGTGCCTGATTTTTGCCAGCCAGTGCAAAATGAAACGAGTGAAACGCTGATTTTGTATAATCACTGCTGGAGAATTTTATTTTTTATTTTTTCTGCAGAGAAAGATGTAGAGTCCCGAATATACTTTGGTTGTTTAAAGTTAAGACAACGTATGTTAAGCTGTTTTGTCTATTAATTTGAACTTTTTTTTTTAACGTGACCACAAATATCACACACTAGAGAAATAGCATTTTTTGTGAAAATGCATAGTGAATGCTGAAAGTCTGCCAACATTTGCTGAAATAGCTGAAACTGAGTTGTTGAAGCTAAACAGGTAAAAGGGGCAGAATACTTACTGGAAGCCGAAGGAGCAAAACAAGCTAAAAGCCATCAGCAACTTAAGCTAAAATCCAGCTGAAAGCAAATGGTAGCAAAAGGATGACCCAAAGTAGCCAAAGGCTAAAAGTTAAAGGCTAGCTAAAGTAAAACATTAACTAAAAGTTGCAAATGGCTAGTTTAGGGATCTGCAACCTTTTTGATCAAAAGAGCAATTTCTTCCCCTTCGCTGGAGCCATAAAACATGCACTGTGATTATGAATATGTGGCCCATGGGCCACTTCAGGTTTTTTTATTTTTATACGTCTTTTTTTTTTTTTTTGGGGGGTGGGGGGGGGGGTAGCTAATGGAATTAGTGGGGATAGCATTATAAAACTAAAAATATATAATAAATTATACCATTTATCATCATTTTTCCATTTTAGGACAAAATGAAAGGCCATATTCATGTAGAGAAGGAAAACATTAGTTTATACTAAATCTGATGAAAACTAGAACAGCTGCAGGCCTATGTGAGTCCTTTTATCTGAAAAAATAAATTACATATCCCATTTTGGGGTTAATTTGTATAAATTTAAATTGTGCTTTAAAATTAGGTCATTTTGTTGAAGACGAAAGTGTGACTTGTTGATTCTTTAAAACACTACTTTTATTTGCATTGACTTTTTTTAAATTCTCAAATTGACTCAGTTTTATTTTTAGCAACTTGTCCTAGAAGTATTCCAAAGAATTTAGCCTTTGACATTAGGGCTCCGCTGTAAGGCTAGAATTTGGATGAAAGAAGTAGCTAAATCTAATTAACATGCTTCACTTCTTCTATTAGTAGTGTCCTTCATATATTTGCAGCAAATTGACCAAAAAAACTGCTAAAACATGCCTTTTCTAAAATATCATTAAATATCTGTTGAGTTTTTGTCAAAAGCTTCAAAGGGCCACAGAAGTGACTAGAGCAGGGTTATACAACAAAACTGCTCAGGGAGCCACAGTTTCTGAAAGTCAGCAGCTCAGAGGCCGGACATCCAGTAATTAAAGTCATTATTCAATTCAATTCAAAAATACTTTATTAATACCAAAGGGTAATTAAATGTTGTAACTCATTATCTTTGGTTCATTAGGAAATGTTAGATACTGATGGTTACAGGAAGGACTAATCTCTTGTAAAAGTACAGTATTAAGTATTATGTAAAGAAACCAAGTATTACAATGACCTGTTACCTTTTCAATTTGTTTTATTGCATTGAATCTAAATGCAATAAACAGAACCCAAAACCCAAAGTAAAAAAAAAAAAGTATTTTATTTTTAATTAACTAATTGGTGGGCCGAACCCACAGACTGCCAGCTGAATAGCCCTGGACTAAAGAGCCACATGTGGCCCAAGAACTGCAGTTTTCAGACCCTTTGGCTAATTGAAAGCTAAAAGTGACAAAAGGCAAGCTGAAAGCCAAAAGTTGCTAAATAGCAGCTACAAGCTTAAAGTAATAAAGGCTTGGTTAATAGTAACTAAATTGACTCAGATTTTTTTCCTTTTTACACACACATATACGCGTGCACATGCAAACGCACACATCTGGCAAATGCAGTTTTGCATTTTCTTTAATTTTATTGTCCTTTACATTATTTATCACAGCTAAATGTTAGCCAGACCAAAAGTGGTGCCTCACTCTGCCCGCTCAGTGTTTTTGTTCAATTTTATTTTATTTTTTTCAATTTCTAGAAGTCAGCAAACGTATGCTAAACTGACTTCATGCAGTGTTTCTCTCTGGATATAGCTCTGTGGCTCATTTTGCCTGGAAAATAAACTCATTTTGGAATGTTCTGCTGCTTGGTGGTTGCGCGTTTAAAGTCTTACTCCCACTCTAAAACCATGAAGGAAACATCGTTTTAATGGATGGGGGGGAAGACTGAAATGAGCAGATTTCTATCCTGATGTGGCAACTTCCCCTGAACCATAAAGAGAAAGACGTGTCTGTAGCCCGACAAAATGAAGAAAGAACAGGAAGTCTATTAGTTTAACTGCACATAATGAGGACTAGGTGTATCGTTAATGTGTTTCAATTTGGAAGCCATTTAGAAGAAGATGCTGCAGGACCTGCAAGTGAGCAGAAATGATCTCTGCTAAGCTCTGGTGCCTTCTGTACATTTTGCATTCCCTCTCATAATCTGTGTTGGCCTTATAAATAGCACATGACTGAGTTTTATTGCCTTGATCTAGTTGAGTAATTCTGATGACGACAACTTGGTGGAATAATTAACAAAAAAAAAAAAAAAAAAAAAAGGAAAAATAATTTTATTTTGCATTTGGCTTCAAAAGGAAAAAAAACCAACAAAAAAAAAATCTCTCCTTCCAGTTAGTGAGGGGAGAATTCATGTGCGCTAATTAGCATTTTTGCTCCTTTTATTGGTAATAACTATCTCCAGTGTCTTTTAATGATGGAAGGTATCCTAATGTTCGATGAAGGTTTGTGAGAAGATATTTTTTCAAACCAGTGTCATTTCTTCATGCACTAATCACAGTCAAACTCAGTCTCCACTAATTGCCGTGTGGATTGAATTAAAGCGCTCCCCAGACAAGATGTGGCCCCCAAAGTGTGCTGTAGTTTCTGTCAAAACACTGGGCCATGCATTAATCATGAAAATATTTGTGTGGGGGTGGAGGGGTTTGTACTTTTCCTTCAAAGTGGCTGCAGTTCTCCTTTCTTAAACCCATTGAATTGCTCTGCGAGGAAACAGCAGCTTTTAAGTTGAAAGGTGAACAAGACACAGCAATTTTTTTTTCTTCCCCTTTCACACATTTAGTTATTAAAAACTCTTCTACATATTATGAGGGAATAAAATTCTCGGCTTAGTTGCTCCATTTAATACATCTATTAATAAACAGCTGTGGTTTCCACAGCCTATGTGAGCTGCCTTAAGGGGTTCACAGATCAAATCTAATTAGCTGCTGTACCTAATACATGAGGGAGGTGTCTTTATATTTATCCAGCCCCTTTAACTGTGTTTTGCCTTCAGATTTTGACGAGGTAAAATGTCCGGAGGGGGCCACATATACAGGAGCACTAAAAAAAACAGAGCTGCTGCTTCTGCTGGTCTCAGAAAAAAAGACTTTCTTCCAGAGGCACACACACAGGACAGAGTTTGGATCTGGCAACCACAGAGCTGTAAGCTTTTAAGTGTTGCTTCCTATTTTTAATAAACCTGCCATATGCTAATTATTTCATTCAATTCATCTGGATGGTTTTTATGTAAGCTTTTTTTTTTTTAACACTCCACTCTGCAGCCAGAACCGCCTCTGAACCGATGCTGGTGTCAGGTCCTGTGAACAGTCCCTTCCATCATCTCCTGATGCTTCAGCTCACAGTTCAGGAGGAATAATAGATGTCGTGCATCTCCCAGAACACGAGGAACTCCATGGGACGCGCTAATCGCAGAATCTTCCCACCTTTTTGTTCCAGATGAGCAGAAAAAAAATCGGAGGCAGGATGTTTTAAACGTCGCAAAGCTTCAGTCGTAGCCTTCAGAAGCTACGTCTGGTTCGGCTTGGATGAAGGGAATGGATTTAGTCAATTATTCATTAAGTAAGCATGAAGCTTTCTAATGTTCAATAGCTGCTTTCTTTGGTGTGATTTTTTTTTTTAACGCCCTGCAGCCCCTAGTTATCTGTTAAAAAATAGAGATGATGAGGCCGTTTCCTT
>JARVGV010000002.1:17703468-17714240 GCA_031762435.1 Hypsolebias longignatus
TTGTAGCCAGGTCTCTCTTGTAAATGAGTCCTCGAGGCTCAATGAGATTAACTTGCCTAAATAAAGGTTGAATGAATACTGTATATATACTGTATACCGTATACATATATATTCATACATACAGTGTATTAAGGCATTTTAAACCCTTCCCACACTCTTGCATTATTCTAAACAATGTTTCTAAACTCTAAATGTTGTAAAAAAGCACAGCATGTCAAGATTTCATGATCTCACCTGCCAGCACTCTCGGCCACGCCCACTTCTCTGCCACAGAGCAGAGATCAGCTGATCTGCTGCAGGAGGAAGCTTCTCCCCAGCTGTGGGCTGCACAAAGGTGCAGCAGATGCTAAATCATTCGCAATAATAAATTTTAAATAAAAATATCCATGCCCACCGTGCGGCTCATCCATCAATCAGCCAATTTTGCTTTGAAAAACCGCGATAGAGCGAGTCCGCGAAGAACGACCCGCGAAGTAGCGAGGGACTACTGTAGTGGATTTTTGATGAAACACTTGGTTTTTAACAGGAACGTCCAAATATTTTAGCTTTTGACTCATTAAAAAAAAGTTGCAGACTCATGACCTTGACTTATGCTCTTTGAAGTATCTTAACTTTGCTAAAAAGCCATTCAACTAAGATCCCATTATTATTTATTTATTTATTGAATTTGAACTTATATCTTTTGTTTGAACTTTTTCTAACAGTTATGGCAGAATTTGGTATTGGAACCGATTTTTAAAGGCACTTTGATCTTCTCAAGAACCCCCACTTGGTGTTTCATGATCTGCAGTTGGGTTCTTGACCCCAACTTTGGGAACTACCGGTCTATAACATTGACTTTTGCTGTGTTCAAACAGAAAGTAAACAGCATTGTGGCTTTGCATCACACCAGGGATGTCCTGATGATTGCCATGTGGTTTGTTCCTCCACCGCAAGACTGTAGGGGTCACTGAATTTGTGTGTTTTGATTGAGCTGCATCCTTTGCAGACTTTGCGGCTTTATAAAAATGTCATTATAAAAATGTCACCCTATGTCTAACTGACAGAAGTCAAAGTTCATACAGTCATCTCTTTTTTTTTTCTTCTTCATTTGAGCTGGGCATTATTGCAATGGTGCTGCTTTTCACGGTGAGAGGCAGACCTGTTGGCATTCCATTGACTTAACGAGTAAAAGTGGTGGCAGAAACCTCACATTCTATCATAATGTTAAGACGACAACGACAGCAAGTGCAGTTAGTGTGAATCAGCCAGGTTCAAATGAAGCCCAGGCGTGTGATCAGACTTGTGAAGAAGAGCCAAAAGAAGCGAGGAAGTAGCTGAAAACACAATTAAAGCCAAGACGTTGGATGAGCGAGTGAGTTCTCCGTCTGTCTCACACATGTAGAAACCTCATCCTTCATCTCACATGTATTAGTTTGTTGTGTGTGGTGTTGCGGGAGACGGGAGGGCTTCATTTGGCGCAGTGCTTTGAGGACAGTCGTGGTGACAGGGAGTTTTTTATTGGGCCGAGTGTGTGCATTATTGATGCCTATTACCACAGACGCGGTCAACTCTAGACGTTGCGCCGAGGCAGGCGCTGTCAGGTAAATGTCTCGCTGACCTCCAATCTCACAGATTCCCTGAATGCCTCTGTGCAACCTAATGTCTACCTTTGTGATAAATGAGCACGGCTCACACGTTGAACAAGGAGCTTACCACCCAGCAGGGGAGGTGTTGTTTTATTAAATCTAATCCATGATGTACCAACACAGCCCTACTGGGAGACAAATGTTGGAGTTTAAGAGTTTTGTTGACATAATTTAATCATCCACTATTGTGTTGCCCAAATGTGGGGAGATTTCTGATGAACGTGAATATTTGAGTTGTCTGGCTGACGGCCGTGTCGCCTGCCATTTCCTGCCTTGCGTCTGAAACTTTTGCTCCATTTTGGCATGCTGGGTCATCTCTCAGTGGCATTTCCCCAGAGAGCCCAATTGATTTTTTTGTGGTATTGATTAACCAAGAGCAGTTTTGCTCCCAGTCACAAAACATCACTTTAAACAACAACTTATTTGTTGCAGAATGGGCTGTGACAGAAGCTTGCTGATAGTTTACCAACTTGCAGAGAGGTAGGTGTGTGATTGAGTTGATAGAGCTCTCCTGAAGCAGTCTAATGAATCAGCATTTCAGACAGGCCTGCCGATGGGGTGGAATGAGAAAGGGTAAAAATGTGAGCCAACGCTGTGATGTGTCAGGGGAATTCAATGTTTCTGCTTATTTATCTATTTGGTGTTGAATTTCTCAACCTTTTGTACCCAAAGGTCCAATTAACTGAGCATAACAATGGTTGCTGCCCTGTTCTCGATGGCCCAAGGAGGCACGGATAAGCACACAGGGCGCAGACAACTTTGAAAGCTTTTCTGGGTGAACTGTGAACAAGGAGATTTTTAATGCAGTGGGAAAGATCACATGGCCAGCCAAGTTGCCTAGTGAGATGTTTTGACATGCCACAAACCATGCTTCGGAGTAAAGCGCACAAATGGCAGAAATTGTAGTAATTGCGAGCGAGCCAATTTGCACAGTGAAAGCGTAGGTTTTGTTGAAAACACAAAAGTGACTGCGAGAAAGAGAGATGCAAGAATCAAGAAAAAGATTGCGGCTGAATTTTGGACTGAGTGGTAATGGAAAAAAGACCATATGCCATCGAACGGAGAGGGAACTGAAGCTCGGACTGTGCAGTGTGTTTGAAGATGATGTCCATCTGATGCTTCGTGGTTCAATCAGTTTCAGGAAGACATGAGAGCTTCATCGCAACCAGAGTTTGGCTGATTATAAAAGCAGGTGTCTTTGATGCATAGAAAATGTAGTGCCTCTCAGGATTGATGAGGATCTAAGGAAAAGAACATGGGCTGTTATGGGGTACTTTTAAGATGAGAGGGTGTCTGTGTTTGAGACAGCTGCAGTGATATAGACAGATAGTCAAACAAAAAGATCTTAAGATGATGTATTTCTTCCTCATTGTTTTGTGTTCTTTCTGTTTTGCTGTCTGCTCTATCTTTTTTTTTTTTTATATTCTCCTCTATTTTTTGGATATTTCGGTTTTATGCCCAGCTTATAAGCAAGGTCTAGAGAAGCAGCTGTTTTTCTGCTTTCCAGCCACCAATTTGTGTCTTTTTCTCTGCAGAACTAGTGAACATGTAGGCTTTCTATTTATTTATTTATTTTTTACTCTAAGTAGAGCTTAATTCTGTGGACTAAGCAGACCATATGGTCTTTTTAGTCTTATAAAGTGATGAGAAGGATGCGATGGGGATGTTGGGTGTTGTTAGTAATGCCATCCGTGTCACCATATTGGGGACACTTGTGACACTGTTCGCCATGCAGCAAGTTTGCAGCAGTCGTTATGGGGCCAGTTATACAAATTAAAACTTAAAAAGTAAAAGAAATAAAATAAATAAATAAAAAGAGATGAAAATAAATCATTTGTTTTCCACATTTGTTGTTTTGACTGTGTCTACATGTACTTTTCCCAATTTAATAACTCATAATTACTTCTACTCTTTCTGCCCTGATGCTTCTATTTTGTTGTGTAATTTTAGTAACTAATAATTTGTAAAGTAACTCGGTTTTGATGAGTTTCACAAACGTTGAAATGTTTGTCTGTCAAAAACTAAATAGAGAATCCGACGAAATGTTTGGTACACGAATAGGAGTGAGGTTATGAAGATATGAACGAGCCACACAGCTTGTCTCAATATTTCAATGGTATGTCCATTTACTAATAATGATAGAGCATAGCTTTAAATAATCATATTTAGAATGATAATATGAGATCATGCTCACCCACTATGAACATCATCACAGATCTGGGGCATTAGGATTCATTAATTTTCCTCTGCACTAAATGTGTATAATCGTAGATTTCCGTTGTTAGCAAATCTGTGAAAGCAGATTTTGTGATCAACTGAGAAGGTTTAGAGTAGTTTAACTCTCGGGTTTTCTCTCACCCGCAGTGTGTGATAAACACTGAGCTTATTTAATCTTTCTGGCCTGCTGATAATGACAGGAGATGGTCCACGAAGGACAGACTGCTCCCTGGATTAGATATCTAAATGAGAACTTTATCCTCATCCTCTTTTCTTTTCCTTCCATACCAATAAGCCAAAATGTGATCACATGCTGATTTAGAGTTTAATGCATGCAGCTCGGAGTGTGTAGCATTTTCTTTGTGTGTGTGTGTGTGTGGACAAAACATGTCCAAGTGTTCATTCAGCACTGTCAGAGCAGAAACTCAGCTTCACTCTGCTCCATACTAATGTGCTGCATTTCTATAGAAATAAATTTGTGATGTTCGCAGCATTATTCTACCTTTGCACAACAGATAGTGATAGGAGGTTCCCAGAATGCCTCCCTCTCTCTAGTGTGCTAAACAATCACAGACCCAGGCCTGGTTTCAGTGATAGATTAACGCTGTCTAACCCATACACTGTGGCTTGTTTTTCCCATTAAACCTGTACAGCAGCCTCTGTTGCTTCTGCCTGGCACCGCTCTTGCGCTTGTGTTTGTTGGCGTCTTGGTCCGTGCGCGGACTCTGTGTGATTGTTTGCCTAGAGATGTGTTTCTATGGAAAAGATATCGAAAGCACTCTGTGGACCGCCTCCATCAATCACCAACTCAGAGGGAAATGGAGAAAGGGATGGAAGATGCGAAGAGAGATGGAGGTCACCACAGGAAGCAGCGTTTGGAGGAACGCAGCGGAGACAGACGAAAAGTGGATGAATGGATGGAGGAGCCAGTTCCCAGCCCTGATTGAGCTGGCTACTGTAGTTTATATCCTTTAGAGATAAGACCTGGAAGCACTGCTCAGCAGCTTCCTTCCCTGTAGCTTGAACTGAGTGCGATAATAAGAAAGCGTGAATGGGGCAAATTGAATTAATGCCGCGGCACACCATAAAAGCCCTAACTATAATGCATTTTAAAATCCTATAATGAGGAGAAAGCTAAAATAATTTCACACCCCAGTGAAGAAGATGGCCCGGTAACAGATTTTGGCCCTGACTGACACTGCCAGCACTTTTGTCATTTAATGTGACTCTAGGTGCAATGTCGTAATGATACTTACTTCTAGTTCCTGGGGTGCAACAGCATGAGGCAAACTCGGTGGAAAAAAAAAAAAAAAAACGGTTTAAATTTGTACAACACACAGAGTTTAATCAGAGCAGGAAGCGGCTGCTTGCCTGCTGATGTCTCACTCGGGTCTATTTTACGATGTCGGGGTAAAACAGTGTTGCACAGAGGGCACATCTGCCATGGAAGTATTCCCTCATTACTCTCCATTAACAGCCCATTCAGTGATGAGGACAGAGATAGGAGCTGGATCCTACCCTGCTTAAGCCTGCATGTACGTATGGGCTTTTACATGCGCTTGTTTGCACAGAAGAGGCACAAATGCATGCATCTGTTTGTACACATGCTGAAGAACACATTTTTCACTGTCCTCGCACCCTCTCAGCAATCCCTTTCTCATCATTAGAGCCATACCGCCATAAAGCTAAAATTACCTCTCCATTATCAAACCACGGGGGGAGAGAGAACGATGGCTCTCTGACACAGTAACACCAACAGACGGGTGCTGATAGAGACTAATGACTAAATGAAAGCTGCTACAATGAACGCCGCACCTTTCTGACTGGAATGGACGAGAGCATCATTCGCTATTTCCTCTCCTCTTCTCAGGCACCACGGACATTGAAAACAATCCTGCTCCTCCTTCCTGAGGGAACAAAGTTTGTGCGTTTGTTTATATTGAGCCGTTTCATGTTTCTTTTCATTTAACCCGAAGGAAGTGCGAGCTGCAGTGAGCACGGCTGCACATCACTCACCTGCTTCCATGTGTCCACAACACAGATGCTGTTACTATACGGACTAGACGTCCAGTACTCGGAAGCAAAAACAAAAGTTGCATCTTATCCAAACATGCACAGTTTCACAATTCATCAATGCTCTTACATTGCTAAATTAAAGAATACTATTATTTTATTTAGGTGGTACAGTGGCTCAGTTGGTAGAGCTGTTGCCTCTCAATGAGAAGGTCGGTGGTTCAAATCTCTTCCTGGGACCTTTCTGGGTGGAGTTTTCATGTTCTCTCCATGCATGCGTGGGTTTTCTCCAGGTACTCCAGTTTCCTCCCACAGACCAAAATCATGCATGTTAGACTGAATGGTAACTCTAAATTGTCCCAAGGTGTGAGGGAGAGAGTGAATGGTTGTTTGTCTCATTAAGTGTCCCTGTGATGGACTGGAGACCTGTCCAGGGTGTCCTCCTTGTCTCGCACAGTGTCTGCTGGATATGGGCACCAGTGACCCAAAAAGGAAGAAGCAGGTAAAAATAATGGATCAATGGACGGATGGGTGGATTATCTAATGTTGAGAAATTATGAAGATACTTTGTGGGTGAACTTAGAAAAAAAACACAATACAAGACTGTGATATTGGAAAACCTCCCCTGATTTTAAAAACCATACCACTTTATTTTTAAATCACTTAAAATAGCAACAAGGCCAACCAAAGTGCTGTACACCAGAAGCAAACAAGCAAAGGACACAGGATAAAAATATAGATCCAAATGGAAAAAGATAGTAACTAAATGGCTAACATAGAAGAATGTAAACTTTAAAACAAATCACACTGTGTCAAAAACCAGAGAATAAAAGTGGGGTTTTAAGTGAAACTTAAAAACAGTGAGAGAGGGAGCCTGCCTGACATGTAGTAACTCATTCCACAGCCTTGGACCTGCAGCAGAGAAGGCCCTGTGACCTCTGAGCTTAAGACGGGTTCCTGGAACCAATAGAAGCATCTGATTTGCTGACTTGAGAGAGCGCCGTGGGACATATGGCTGCAGCAGATCATCAAGATAGGAGGGGGCAGAACTGTTCAGAGATTTAAAAACATGCAGAAGGATTTTGAACTGAATTTGAAAGTGAACCAGGATCCAGTGAAGGCCAGAACTGGTGTAATGTGCTCTCTCTTGACTGTACTGGTTAAAAATCAAGCTAAATGAACTATTGATCTTTTAAGTATTGTATGTGCTGTGATTAAATGAATTTGAAATTCATTAAAGGTATAACTATTTTTGTGTAGGCTAAGGTCAATTAGCTGTGAGCCATCTCAAGTTAGGATGGCTCCAAATGTTAATTGTAGACGTACAGCCAACGATTACTTTCTGAGAGTTTCTTAGAAATCCATCCAGTGGCTTATGAGATATTTTGCTCAAAAAGAGCGTTGATTTGAACAATTAATGTCAAGATTTTAAGCAAATGTGCAATGTGTTGCAATCAAAACTATATTAATGGGACTGTGCTCAGCCTCTACTACACTGAATTTCAGCTCAGTATCCATGACCAAGTTACAGCAAATTTTCTTTGCTAAAGAAGATTTGCTGTGGCGGCCACCTTAAATCAGACTGACTCCAAAAATTAATCTGTTATTATGCCAACCAATGATTAATCTCCTAAAGTTACATTAAAATGTATTCAGTGATTCGTATTAGTACTGATAAATAAATGTGCACACACGCATGCGCAACCAAAAACATTATCGCTCCACTTTCCCCTTCAGGGACGTTCAATAACCGTTCATTGCACAGACTGAACATGACACACAAGATCACACGCATGCAAGCGGGGACTACAAACACATCACACACTGAACCTCCGACTTGCAAATTAATGCTCAAAGCGAGGTGCGAAGCAGAGCACGGAGAGGTCAAACAACAATTTATGCCTGTAGACCTCAAATCGTCACGTTGGGAGATTGCTCGAGAATATTCCATCTTGAACTGTCATTTAGATTAACTGTTCCTTGCCACCTTTGCAAATGAAAGTGAACTTTATGCAGGGGCATGCATATGTTTGCTTTTGCACATCATGTCATTTACAGTGTGGATGGCTGGTGGGTGGGATGATATCTGAGAACGTTGTATTCTCTGCCAGATGTATGCTCGAGTACATATACAGTAATATCTGTTTGGATTGCAGCAGCATTTTTCCATCACACACTGGAGAACAGAAACCACACTTCTCAGCCAGCTCTAATTATACGTATTATCAAGAATAGTGCAGAATATTCAGTACTCGACTACTAATGTAGTGCACATGTAAGTGTAACCTGACACCCATGTGTACAGTTATTTCTTCCAATTTGAGACAAAGGGAACATGTCAATCACTTAGAATTGGCATTTAATTTCAAAGTGTCCTCCGGGAAGTCTTCCTTGTTTATATATCTTCACTTGGCCATTGGAAGCTTAGAGAAAACACAACCATTTATAGAAATGAAGCGAGGCGCTGTAGCAGAATCCCCATTTCAGCTCGGTATGCTGCCATCCAATCAATTTCCAAGCCTTAGGATCGTATTCTTTTTACAATAAATGGTCTGTCTGCAGCCTCTGTTAGACTGCTTTTTACCCTCCTATTGTCAGTAATCTTAGGGAATAGCAACAGATAAAGCTGTTTAGACTGCTTAGACTGTCTAGATAAGAGACAAAAAGCAGTGTATATTTTTTTAAAACATAGCTGAAAACCTCTTGTATTCAGTCAGCCTGTTACAGCCCTCATTACTCTGTAGGACTGGTATTGATTTGCAGGAGCATAGCATCGTGTTGGCTTTGATGGTGTGTTTAATATTTGCTGAAATATCTCAAGGACTTTCAGGCCAGTTTTGTTATGTATTTTGGTGGTGTTCCAGTGCAGTGTCTGTCTTAATAGTTTTGTTTTCAAGTTAAAGTGACTATAATTTACTCTTTCTGTTTAATACTAAAGTATAGGGTAGCTTTAAAGTGACTTTTCAAGACTTTAGGGCCGTTTCTCGTCAATGTTGTGCAAGGCACGGCGGACTATAATGATTCCCCTGTGTCTTGTATTGTTCGAGGCACTTTGTGTGTAGTGTTTCAGTCAGGGGACATCCTCACAAGTTCAAGTAGTTGCTGTTGTGCAATTTATGATTTCTAAAAATGTTTGTGTCCAGCAGCTTAATGTCTGATGTGTAAAGTGTAGTTACCAGAAACAACAATGTGCAGTCTTGTACATTAGTGTGTGTGTGTGTGTGTGTGTGTGTTTTGTTGTCATAAAAGAAAGTTGCATTTGTGAGATTGTATTGTTTTGAAGAAATATGTGAGGGAAGCACAAATTCTTTTTTTTAATGCAGTATTACATCTGATTGTTTTAACCATAAAGTTATTTATTGTTTAGTTTTTATTTTTATTTTTGATGGAGAGATGATTGCATTAGGCTGTGATTTCATGATTACTCATTGAATATTAGATGAGATGGTTCACACACTACTGTACGGATCTCAGTTTAAGTTTTAATCTAATGTTGACAAAAAAAAAAAAAAAAAAAAACTTTTACCCCCACCAACATGTCCAGGAGGGAAACACATGATCCATGATCACTCCCAGATTTGTGACTTTTTGTGAAATAGAGTGAAATATTTCAAGCCTTTCTTTCTTTTAATTTAGATGATTGTGGTTTACAAATAACGAAAAAAATAAAAATAAAACTCAGTGTCTCATAAAATTAGAACATTGTGAAGAGGTTAAATTTTGAAAACTACTGGTGTCACACCCTAATCATCTATTTAACTCCTAGACATGAGCTACAAATTGTCAGCATCTTACCTGCTGAGGAGAAAAGACCTGGACTGTTGCTCAGTGGTGCGATGTCCTCTTTTCAGATGAAATAAATTTTGCATTTCATTTGGAAGTCAAGGTTCCAGAGTCTGGAAGAAGAGTATAGAGGTCCAGATCCATGTTCCTTGAAGTCCAGAGTGACGTTTTCACAGTCAGTGATGGTTTGGATGCATGTCTTCTGCCGGTGTTGGTCCACTGTATTTTCTGAAGTCCACAGAGTCAACGCAGCATCTAGCAGGCCATTAGTGCTTCCTTCTCCTCACTAGCCTTATGGAGATGCTGACTTCATTTTCCAGCAGGACTTGGCTCCTGCCCACACCAACAAAAGTACCAAAAGATGCCTGTGGAATATTCTCATTTTCTGAGACACAGAATTTTGGGTTTTCATTTGTAAGCCTGTTTAAAATCACACAAAATAAAGGCTTGAAACATTTCACTCTTTGTGTAATGAATCAACGTAATATGATTTTCACTTTCTGAAATGATTGACAAAAACATATTTTAAACAATATTCTAAGTTTTTGAGATGCACCTGTAGATAAATACAATATGTCATTACATAAGGGCAGATTACCAACAGGATGTACAGTTTGTTTTGTCATGTGATGTTAAGACCAAGTAGAAAATAATCTTCATAAAGATAAGATGCACTTACGTATTAAACTGTATTTCATGCCACCCGTTTTGTAAATGTTAATTTGCTGGCTCATATTTAAGTAAGCTTAAGAAGTGGAAGAAGGTATTAAATGTATAAATAATTCTTTCCCTTTACTGCTGCAGCTGTGGTCAAGGTAAAGTGGGATGAAAAGCAATAAAGGAACCCTTTTTGAAAAATAGCGCTCCAGAGAGTTAAGTGACTAGTAAATGTAATAAAGGTTCAGTGTTGGAACTTTTACAATTTGTGTCTTACAAATTGTGATGATCTGTGTAATCATCATATTCTAGTAATGAGCAAGATAACCAGAGTTCTGACCAAGACACGGGAGACCAAACAGCTGAGTAAAGAACTATTTTCATAATAGTTTCATTGATTTTGTGAACAAACATGCTCCTTTCCGCCAGTTCAGGATAAAGGGACGTGACAGCCCCTGGTTTACTCCTGAACTA
>JARVGV010000002.1:17787806-17803024 GCA_031762435.1 Hypsolebias longignatus
CTTTTTTTTTTTTTTTTTTTTTAATTTTTATTTTTAAAGTTTATTACCAAGGTAAGATACATCCATGAACAAAACTGGGATAACCACAACAAAATAAGTGATTCCAGCAAACTACTAAAAATAAAACTGCAGTGGAGAAAAAAATCAAGAACCTCTATGGAAACTGGAGTGTGTGAGGGTTAACCAATGTGCTGTTGGTTATTTAGGCAGCACCAGTAAAATACGTATAGGACCACCCAGCAACAAAATGGCCAAAACAATAAGGAGACCTAATTCAAGTTCTAAATTTGTATTTGCTGTTCTTATTATCCTGGTTAGGGGTTTGAACAGTTTGCTCATTTCTGATATAACTCATGTTATGCACAGTGAGGGTAATATTAAAGACATATTTTAAGGTTATGCCTTGAAAATCTACAAAGCAGTGCTTTTGTTTACTTTTGTTCAAAGTTTCATATCTTCTAAGCCTCACGTGCCTGTAAGAAGTATAAATTACTGCACTCTATTCTATTGCTGATTTCAATTCTCAGCGACTGGAGTTGACAATCTTAGCAAGTTGACTCAAAGGAAACTGGACTTCTTTTAAAAATTTTTTGTAAAAGTCTTCCTTTTTATTCGAGAACCCATCTTCAATAATACAAGAAAAAAGTAAGATATTTGCGCTGCTTCAGCTTGCTAGGCTTTCCGCATTCAGGCTATTTTAACTAATAAATGGAGCAATGCAGCAAAGAATTAAAGGTGTTGATTAAATAAAACTTTACACTGGCCTTCTTGTCTTTCAGACATTATTATTGTGCAATATAACACCTAAATTTGTATCTAAACTGCAGTAGGAATGTATGGCAGAGCTGCAGCGTTATGTAAAATTGCCTCACACTCATAATCATGTATTCATGCCATAAAAACAGAACACAATACGAGCCCTTCCTGCAGTTTTTGTCAGTCTAGCCATGCCGTTTAGAACTGGGCGCCTCTTCTTGTAATCCATTTAACGTAAATTCTATGACTCATTACCGAGTCAGGTAGCATAAAATCTCCCAACACACAGCTTCTCCATTACTTTGCAGGATTTTTTCCCCTTTACCTAGAGCAAAGCTCATTTCGCTGGAAAATTGGCTCAGCTCCCCACTCCCCCATTCTCTCAGCCTGCCTCTCTAAATTCAGCCGTTATTGTAGTGCCTTAAGCATTAATCCAATTAGCTATAGGAAGCAAATGGAGCTATCTCTCATTTGAGCTTGTCACCTGCACAGGGGGCAAAGAGGGAGGGTGAAGTATTTTAAAGTTCTAAGGGGATTGGAACATGCAGATTTCTCAAGCCTGCAGATTAGAAGTTTCAACATTAAAGTGAACTATAAACAGAAAATGACTAAGTTGTATGAGGCAAGAAACTATGGGGAAAATGTTTTTCCACCAACGTCTGGACATCATACATTTTCTCATGGCAGAGATTTTCTGCTTGCTTTTCAATAACTCACCACTTGGTAATTAAACATGAATATTTTCCCTCTAGAACCATTTTAGACCCTTGCTTATGGCTTCTCTTGGACTGTTCGATTCCTGGCCCGGTGCTGATCTATTAGGGCCCATAAACATATCTTCAGTTATGGAGCACTGGCCCTCAGCTGCCCTTTGCAGTCAGGCATCCACACAACGCCCATATTTCTCACAGTTTAATGGCATATAGTGGAGGTACTCACAATGCTTCAAAACAGTGTGGGAGGTGAACTCAAAATGCTCTCACAGCTGATTATAAACAGTGCTAATGGATTTTCCATCCAGACGCAAAAAAAAGTTAAAACAAGAATCTAATATAAAACTTTCTGCAAAACTTGAATTAATTCAGATAATTACGATACATAAACTATCAATTTAAGCACACTGATATAATATTCAGTGGCATGTTGCATCACTCTTGCGTATTTGTTCCTTTTTAAAGTCGCTCAAAAGTGTTTAAAATATGAGGAGAAAAGCGAAGAACAGCTTGCAACTGTCTGCATTCTGGTTTCTAGCGTTCATTTTAAGGAGCAGTAAAAAAAAAAAAAATCAATACATTTCAATTAAGTGTATTTATATAGCGCCAAGTCACAACAGAAGTTGTCAGAGGGCACTGAACAGAAACATTCAACTAAAAATGATAAGTTAACACTATTCTTCTGAGGAGCAGACTGCTTTGAGTTTAACTCCGTCAAAGAACTCTCATGTTGAGCAAGCATGAAGGCGACAGTGGAAAGGAAAACTCCCTCATGAGGAAGAAACCTTTAGCAGACCCAGGCTCAGGACAAGCGGCCATCTGCTTCGACTGGCTGGGTTTGAGAGGAACAGGAAGGAGGAACAGATACAGAATGGCAGGTTAAGAATCACGTTAAGATATATATATATATATATATATATTAATATCAAAAGAAAACTATTCAATTTTAGCAAATAATTTAAATAAATTTGGTCAATTTGTCCTCCAGTAGTCTAAGATCAAGGCAGCATAAAAAGTTAACCCTAACTTTAGGATTTATCAAAAAGGAAAGTCTTAAGTCTTATCGCCTTATAATCTGTCTGTTTTGCAACTTTGACATTTTTGTTTTAACTTGTTTTTTTTTTTTTTAAAACTGTATTTCTCTCTTATGATTGTCTATTTTTTATTGTCCAAGGAAAATCTATTGTTGCTGTTGTCATCATCCTTAGTTTGTAGCCAGGTCTCTCTTGTAAATGAGTCCTCGAGGCTCAATGAGATTAACCTGCCTAAATAAAGGTTGAATGAATAAGCCAATTAAAGGTGGCTGCCACAGTCAGTGTAAGCAAACAGAAATATGGCTAAACGTCAGTCAAATTTACAGCTATTAGGCTAAAATTTGGTTGATTGTTGCTGATAATAATCACCACATAGTATTCTAGACTTTTCAACATATTGTGTGAGATTGTGAGTAATGTTATTTTCAAGGTTCAACCAAAATGTCTTTAATGCTAATTCTTAGTAAAAGATTGTCTTAGTTTAAAACTCTTGCATGAAAGGCAGCGGGTGATGTACATTTGGTCAAGGACTGATAAGTGTTTAAATGTGCATTGTATAATATTTCATTTGACTTTTTATAAGTGACAATTTAAATAAATCAATGGATTTTCTTTCATTACAGCATTTATGCATGCTCAAAGGGGCATTTTGATACATGAGCAGTCGCAACTCTTCCTAAGACGCTTAGTGCATTTTAGAAGTGCCACCAGGCATCGTCATGATAGATGTTTTGAACATGGCCTTCTTCCCTGAAACAAAATACCAATATGAGGTCTCCTTTGCTAGACAAACACATTTAACTGAAATAAAAACAAATTTTAAAAAAGTGAAACATGTTGCCATTAAATAAATGTATCTTACTTTGAGAACAAACTCAGCAAAAAGAGGATATTTGAATGCATTTATATATAAAAAAAATAATTAGTACCCTGTAGCAGAATCTTTGTGTTTTATATTGACAGTGACAGACTATATAATTTTTGTCTGGAGTTGGTGGAAGGTATGGGTACAATATGTTCTTAATTTGCATAAAGTGTGGAAATGTCAAGCGGTCAGTTCGACATTTCCTCGTTTAAAGTTTGTTGCAACACCACCAGAGTGCACTTCGTTGTCTTTTTGAATAGTCAAATAATTTGTCAGAGTCTGGCTTTTTTAATAGCGGCTATTCGTTTGGAATCTACTGCTCCATACATTCATTTCCAACAAACGTCATTAAGACAAAACAAACGGCTAAAAATTGATATTTTTAAAAGAGAGTAAAACATGACTCGTGCAAATTGTCTTAATGATGGTCTTTAACAGACAGACAGAGAAATAGAGAAACACTGACAGAAAGATGAATAAAAATATTATCTATGAATTATCATTTGCTAAATTCAAAATAGTAGAGCTTTCAGTTGAGCTCTGCTTTGGTGTAATGTTCAGTCATGTTAAAACTACTGCATTGCCAAAACTCCCTATGGAAGGAAAAGCTGAAACTAACGCTGAGCCATGAGAGATGCTGCTTTTGTGCCCTGGGTTTTAAACAGATTGAATTACAATCTCACATTAGGATTGGCTTTGAAAAAGTGAATCGTAATTCGATTTATTCTACTGCCATGGCCAAAGAGACTCTTTTACATGTGAAAACAGCTCGGAGGGTTATTGGCATTCCCTGAATTTTCTGTTGCGGTCCCCTTTTTGTACTCGTATTAATTTCCACTGATCGATATTTAACCTGTTCAGCCTCTGTTTGTTTACAGTATATTGCGTCTGGCATTTTGGCAGTGAGAAGATCTCAGCCTGTGTGTGGTGTGATGAAATATGGCATTTGTATTCAGAAGTGGGTCTTTTGCCTGTATTTGGGAAGCTGTATTAGGTGTAGCAGGTGATGTTTTGGAGCAGTAAAGCCTTCTCTCCGGGGTTGCCAGGGCTGCTTAGCATTTACAATGAGTCTTAGCTGTGTATACATATCTTCCACATCCAGAAGGGCTCATCTGCACTGCAAACATTACCTGTCTCTCTCTGTCACCCTTGGGAAACAACAAAAGGAGAGAAATGGAGAAACTAAAAACAAGCCAAGAAGAAGAAAACTAAAAAAGCCACACTCTACCATCATCATCTCTTACTGCCTCTGCTCCAAATTAACTTGTCACCGATGTGCTCTTAAGAGTATATAATTTACACTTTCTAACTAAAGAAATAAAAGTTGTAATGAAGAGGGCCCAGATAAGACACAAACACTTGTCATCCTATGAATTTTTAATCTTCCCAATGGAAAGGTTCTGTATCTTTTCACTGGAAAAAAAAAAAAAAGAAAAAAGATATGCATTAAAAAGGATTATTTAACTTTATTTTTATTTGTCACTACAGACAAGACAACGCAGTTATGTGAAAAATAAATCTATGCACGCACCTTAGCACAAGACGGATCAAGTTATGCTAAATTAAGTGCCTGGTTCTCTCTTAGCAAGTTAATTTTTCTAAACAACGGCAATGAGAATAACACATACAGCACAAACTAAACTGTGGGTTCCTGATTGTTGATGAGCAACTTCTGTTTAATATGCTGTTTTGTCCTTGCAGACACAGCATATGTGAGGGTTTTCATCAGCGACGTCAACGACAACAAACCTGTCTTTGCTCAGCGACTGTACGAAGTCCACGTCGACGAGAATGCAGATGTGGGCTTGGTCATTGTCACTGTCGGTGCTAATGACGAGGATGAAGGTACGCTTGATGAAGCAACAGAGTGATGGCGTTCCAACAACATTTTTACTGATGCTGTTCCCTAGAACGAAAAGTCAAAGTTGCCAACATGAAAGTTGTTAAGTTTTAGAAAGATTTGCAAGTTTATTTTATATTTACTCTCACATTTTTTTTTAAATATACAATATTAAACTTATTTTGGCTGTATATCAATGAGTTGCCTGCCAAAGAGGAAACATTTTTACAGGATGGTCTTCATTCGTAGCAGTGCGCATAAAGTCACCCTGGGGCGAGAGTTTTCCAATCTGGTCTGTGCTCTGAGAAAACCATGTTGCTGAAATCAAGCGGTGTATACTGGATTTAGTAGTCATTTAAGTGCTTGGTAATGCACTGCAGCACATATGTTCCAAAAAGAGTGACATGCTCCCACACAGTAGGTGGGTGGGATTTAAGCAATAAAGCAGTTGCTCATCCTCCAGACTGCAGCCTAAGATCCTTTCATCAGGAATGTTTAGGTCCGTTAATCAAGCATTTATGGAGCGTGGGGGTGCAGCTTAGGCTGGCCCATAACACTAATGATAAATTGCTGTGGACGAACACCCCCCCCCACCCCCCCCCCCACACACACACCCCAACATTAGAGTTACAATACTGTTTGCATTAGTGCCAAAAAAAAAAAAATACATGCTCATTCTGTCTTGTGGAGAAACTCCACCCAAGGTCTGACTGCTATAAACATGCCAGAACCCTGTGGGAGATGGGGAGCACTTTGTCATTTAGGACTGTACTAATACTACAGATTAGTGTATTAACATGAGATTGAAGCTACTTTAACCCAACAGGATGATTGAAAGCAAAGACTATGTATTCCAGAAGATTATCTGATCCATTCCAATGTTCTAGCATTAGATTGGATGGCCTCCATAGAGACACAGCAGATAAGTACACATCTTCCTTTTAACTAACCTACATCCCCCCCAACCTCGTCCGAGCCTCAAATTAATTCCCTGCAGGGCCACTATCAGTGCATTATGTTGCCTTCCATCCATTACTTTTTTCTGCACTTTTTCTTTAATTAGTATCTGATTAAAGCTGAGGAGACAACGTTTCCATTTAATGAAGTAATCAAAACAAGAAAGAGTTACGTGAAAATCGACTACTTCGCAAGTCTTGAAGGAAATGAGGTGTAATGCCCTAGTGGTTGCACACTTCTGTTTTTGCAGGAGTGTTACAATGTGCAGATTAGAAAAGGCAAAACACATTGTGGTGCACAAGAGAAAATTAATATTATGAATAACAATGAGGATTAAAACCTTAACAACAACTTATAGATGTAATTCCATTCTAAAATGTTGATTGCAAACAAATTGTCATTACACGTTTTCCAATTGTTTCCACAGGTGCCAATGCCAAGCTGCGTTACCAGATAACGTCTGGCAACAAAGGTGGTGCCTTTGACATTGAACCAGAAGTCGGAACAATCTTTATTGCACAGTCACTTGACTATGAGAAGCAAAAAAGGTATAAGCTCCTGGTTCTAGCTTCAGATGGCAAGTGGGAGGACTACGCTGCTGTTGTAGTCAATGTTGTCAATAAGAATGACGAGGCACCTGTGTTTTCCATGACTGAGTACTATGGATCAGTCACAGAGGAGCTTGATGGATCACCTGTGTTTGTGTTACAGGTGAGCTGAAAGCCTTTTCTGCAAAAAAAAAAATGTTTACATTGTGTAGTTTTATAGTAATTAGAATAATCCTTATATCTGCAATTAGTGTCCCTTTTTCTAACGAGCACCCTTCTAAACTTTGCTCTCAGTAGGTTCATGTGGCAGTTGAGTAATTATTACAATTTCCCATTCTGGCATATTATTTCAGTATATCTACTGTTGGTGTTTTACCCTAGCTTGACATACAATTTAATTCGCTTTAAGTTACAGCAGCAGCAGGGATGAATCTTGTGTGGGGAAATTCTGCAGTAAGTCTGCCACATCCACTCTCAGACCAGACGCATGAAAACATGCCTGATCAGAGCTCAGCACTTTAATTAAACTGGTCAGAAAAAGTGAAAACACTTAAACGGGCTGTCTAAAAAATAAAAAAAAGTCCAAAGCAACTTAGATGATAGTTGAAAAGAGAAGAAGGAGCAGCATTCATTTGCAGTTGAACGAGCTAAAGCATAGACGTTTTCTCAGACGCTTGTCTTTTTCTGTGCAGGTGACGGCCACTGACCCGGACAAAGACGCAGACCAGGGTGCCATACGTTACTCCATTCATGGCCAAGGTGCTGAGTCACATTTCATGATCAACGACATCACAGGGGAGATGTACGCTCAGCGCACCATGGACCGAGAAGAACGGGCCGTGTGGCGCTTTGTTGTCATGGCGACGGATGAAGAAGGCGACGGACTTACTGGTTTTACGGATGTTATTATCAATGTGTGGGACATCAATGACAATGCACCCACCTTCTTGTGTGCGCCTGATAATTGCCATAGTAACGTGGCTGAGAATTCACCTCCTGGAACAATTGTCATGGAAATGACAGCGGTTGATCTTGACGATGCAGCTGTAGGTCAAAACGCCATTCTCACGTATCGGATTACAGGGAATGCACGTAATTCAAACAATGCAGAACTTTTCATGATTGATTCCAGCACTGGCACCATATCTGTGACAGCAGAGGGCTTGGACCGAGAACGTGCAGACAACCACCATGTGATAGTTGAAGCCAGGGATGGTGGGGGCATGACAGGCACAGCCACTGTCACTGTTGTGGTAACAGACATCAATGATCATGCACCAAAGTTTAAAGAGGATTGGTGTGGTGTTCATGTTCCTGAGAGCACACATGAGGATACTTCGCTTCTGGAGCTGAGTGCTGTGGATCCTGATGATGGCACGTATGGACAGCTGGTGTTCAGTGTGGTGGCAGGAGATTCAGAGCAACAATTTTACATGGTTAGTAACAGAATGGAGCAAAAAGGCACTTTGAGACTGAAGAAAAAGCTGGACTTTGAGCAGCCAGAGGAGCGACAGTTTAACCTCACCATCATGGTAGAAGACTCAGACTATTCCAGTGTTATCCACTGTTTGATTCTGGTGGAGGATGAAAATGATAATGCCCCTGTGTTCATCCCAAACTCCCACTTGCTCTCTCCTTTGCCTGAGGACATAACTGTAGGAACCAGCATCATTCAGGTGGAGGCCACTGACGCTGACTCAGGTCTGAATGGGGGCATTTTTTACAGCATCGTTTCTAGTTCAGACCCCTTTGGACACTTTACAGTCAGCCGTACCGGTGTTGTCACTGTCACCAAGCCACTGGATAGGGAGACAGTGGCAGGTTATGAGCTGGTTGTCATGGCGACAGACCGTGGCACACCAGCGCTGACTGGCAGCGTTACGGTCCACTTGCCACTGCTAGACATGAACGATAACGGTCCAGAGCTGGAGACAGTCTACACGCCGTTGCTGTGGGAGAACAATCCAGCACCTCAAGTGGTCTGGCTTAACAGGAGCTCAACTCTACTTCATGTTGTGGACAGAGACTCCCCAGAGCACGGGCCTCCTTTTATTCTATCTCTGCCTTCAGTTTTCTCTGCTGACTTCCACCTACAGGATCATGGGAATGGATCTGGCACACTCACCACCCTGCGCAGATTTGACAGGGAAAGGCAGAGCGAGGTTTACTTGCCAGTGATAATGATTGACAGTGGTGTTCCACCAATAACAGCAACAAACACCCTCACCATCACTATTGGCGATTATAATGATAACGCCCATCAGGCAGGAGAGAAAGATGTCTATGTTCATAGCCACAAGGGTGAGTTGCTTGCTCACCCATTTTTCATTCCTTGCTCCTTGTTTTTTTTTTTTTTTTTTTTTGTTACAGAGTTTCACACTGCAGGCAAAGCTTGACTGAAGAGGGGGAAACTTAGGTTACAGCTGAAGGGAAAAGTTATCAGTGCTGTACCTACTCAATGTGGTTTGGAATTCATGACGGCTCTTTTACGTTTAGACTCTGACTGTGTTTTGTTATGGTAATGTGAAATTTCTTCTCAAGCCCTGAGCACATTCTTTCCTTCCCTTCCCTATGCCTGAAGCTCATAAGAATATCATTTTACTGCAGGATCATCATTCTTCTTTTGTCTGATTTTGTTTTCCCCTCCAGCTAAGTTGGTTAGGTGTATTGGCTTGTTAGTGTTTTGATCCTACGCACAGCTATATGGCAGTTTTGGTAATTGTTGGAAACAAGAGTGCCGTGACTCATTCAGGCTGTCATTGTTTACCCAGCTGCAGTGCTCTGGCACTGCAGGTCGATAATAACATAATCCATAGTGAGATAGCCTCACTTCCTTAAGCCCCACACTCTCTGAAGTGGAGCACCAAGAGTCTATTCATTCCAGCAGTGGGACTTCACAGTTATGAGCATAATAAGTAGAACAGAACACAAGAATGCAAGATAAGGAGAAGGGAGGGACGAAAAGATAAGTGTTGGCATCAGCAGATTCTGTCCAGACTGAATCAATGTGCGTGTGTGTGTGTGTGTGTGTTTACCTTGAACAGGAAGGATAGGAAATGCAGCACTAGGGAAGGTGTATGCCCCAGATCCAGATGACTGGGACAACAAGACCTACAGTCTGGAGGCAAGCGCTGCCAAGTAAGGGATTCCAGCTAAATGCGTAGATTTCTTTGTCCGAAAACGTGCTGCTCTATAAATATCCAGCAATGCTAAAATAATAAAGCTTCAAAATCACAGGAAATATATATTTGAAAGTGAAAGACGTCGGCTCAGAACTGAGCTTGTATTTCACCGGCAAAACCTCTTTAAATATAATTTGGTTTCAAACATGCATAACCAGTAGTTCTCCCAAGTTGCAATTCCTCGGCCACTAATATGTCCCACAGTTTCCATTATGACTTTAATCATCGTCATCTTCAGTGATTATCATTCTGGAGACTACAATCAAATTCAATCAAACTAAGAAGTCTCGATTGGCCTGCAAGACGTTCCAGAGATAAAACAACTCATACGATCACACTCTGACTACACCAGGGACCTTGTGTTGCTATTCACTAGTCACATTTTCAAAATCAGATTAGAAATACCAATTGCATATTTGTTATATTCACACAGCAACTTTTGACAGTTACTATGACAACTATTAAGCTTCTTTAGAAGCTTTTGGAGCCAAAGGTTTGCAGTTTTTCCTCTTTTTTTCATCTTGGTCAGTTTTGTCTGTTGCTTTTATTTGTGTGTTTTAATTATTTACATTTAATGTTTGCTGTAGTAAACCCAAGTGTTATCAATCACATTTCTACTTGTGTTTTTCTGAATAAGGTGGGGCATAAAGACATAAAAAACACACCACTTGCCCTTTTTTTTCCCATGATCTTGCACTGACATAATCTCATACCTAATGTTGCTTTTGCTTCTCTCAGATACTTCAGTCTGAATCAGAGCTCGGGGGTTCTGTCTCTTCGACAAAACGCTCCGTCTGGCAGCTACTGGCTGAGAGTAGGTGTATCTGATGGGGTGTGGCCTGATGTGATCTCAGGAGTCAGGGTTCATGTCAGGGAATTGGACGAAAAGGCCATTCTGTCGTCCGCCTCGCTGCGTTTGACAGGTAACGTTTGCAGAAACAATGGCCTGCCTGGATGCAGAAATGTGGTGTTGATTTTGAAACTGTAGTTAAAGCTCAGCAGGTGGATGGAAGCTGTTTTTATTTAATCTCTCATGTTACTACATGACCCAAGAAGTATAGGTAAAAATACCTGAATAGAAAAGCCTTCATCTTCAAGAAAACAAAGAAAGCCAGCTTTTTGTTGACTCTGGTAAATCCTGTTTTGACACCGATGTTCAAAATGACAGCATCTTTCACATGCATGAATAAATTGGTACTTTTCATTTAATGATTATCAAGTTGTCAATCTAGTTAACACCTAAATAACAGGCTGTCAGGAGTTTTTTCATACAGGCATTGTTTAACATTTCTGAGGATTATAAAGCAACCATTCAAAATGCTTGTTCGGAACAGTCTTCTCCTCCTTCTTGGTATTCTTCCACACACTGAAGTTTATGTTAGCGTATTCATTTTTCTGACAGTCTCCAAGATCAAATCAGAGTTATAAAGGTCAATTTAGAAGTGTCAGGTAAAGTCCTTGACATTTAAAAAGCTATTCAGTGAATGGAGTCTAAGACTGTAATGGATGCCTCTGACTCAGAGCTGTTATCATATTTCAGAGATTAAAGATGACTGCTTACGTTTTCCAGATATCACTGGGAGGTTGCGCCCCAAATGTGATCGATTTTCCTGTCATTAAAATATTTTGTAAAAGACAGTTTGTCAAGACAGTAACTTTGTGTCAAAGAGGAAACTGGCGATTCTTACAGGGCTGCATGCAGACTTATTCATCTCGTGTCGACTCTGGGAGGAAACGAATCGATAGCGGGAGATGTTAGGCTACCTCTTGTGCTAATGGAATCAGGAACTTCACAGACTTTGATCAACTCTGCAGTTGTCATTGACGAGTCAGTACTTCTTATGTCATGAGCCTCCAATCTCTTTGTCTCCTCAAGGCATTACAGCGAGAGAGTTTATCGACTCCAGCGTTGAAGGGAAAAGTCGGCTGGAGGCATTCTGGGACTTCCTGTCTGAAACCCTGTCCGTCAGACCAGGAAGTATCAACATTTTCAGTATAGCCGACAAAGAGGAGAAAACCATGGACGTCCATTTCTATGTGCTAACTGATAATGGCTACTTGCGGCCAGAGAAACTGCACGGTGTCCTCGCGACACATAAAAGGGAGGTATGTATACCATCCTGTCAGACCGATAGAGATCAGTGTTCATACATCAAGTGATAAACCTGCGAGCTAGCGGGAAAGAGATAACGGGGCTTTTTTTATCTGGCCTTTTATTCTTCCACCAATTTTCTGTCAGTTTATTGCCTGACCCTGTCATGTCTGTTTGTGTTCTGCTCAGTTATTATCAGTCTGTCCTCTATCTGTAGCTCACTTTCTTCCATCTTTTCAGTCCACATACATTTAAATGTACTGCCATTTAACTATTACTGTATACTGAATTCCTTGTCTTCCTCTTTTGAATTTCGTGTGAAATGTATTTTGCTCTTAAAGGCAGTCTATCACTCTCCTACATGACACTAAAACTGGAATTACAGATCCCTGCTATCTTCTCCTGAAACGACTGTCCTTTAATTCTTTGTCTACTTTTTTTTAACTTTGCAGCTGCAGCCGCTCCTTCGTGCAAGTGTGAGCCAGGTGCAGGTAGATGAGTGCGTGCATGCAGACTGCAAGACATCCGGCGGCTGCTACACACAGTTAAACATCAGTGACTCACCCACCTTGATAGACTCTGGTGCTCTGTCCCTGGTCTCAGTGAAAGTGACGTCCTCGGCTGTGTGCGGCTGTGCTGCCAGAGAAATGACCCGCCAACCCTGCTCCACCTACCCCACTAACCCTTGCCACAATGGAGGAACATGCATTGACACACAGAATGGATACAGGTGAGAAGCACATCTTCAGTTGGACTTCAGGTGAAATTGATTTTCTAAAAGGGAAATCAGTATCCTGATGTGCTGCAGGCTTTTGTCTAGTCCTTGAAGAATCACTATAAGTGATTACAAATTGTGTCTCTGAAAAAAACAAACATTCTTGAGTTTTGCTTTATTGTTGTGAGCTGAAAATAATGAAAAAAATGTGACTTTTCTAAAGGCTCTAATCCATTTGTTTATGACAGAAGGGTTTGTGTTGCACAAATCGTTCTAAAAGTTGATCTCCTCATAAATGCTGTCAAAAGTTTTTGTTGCATTTGTAAAGCTCATCAGTAGGTGTTCAAATTGTTATTATGGTTCATTGCTTTCAAATATTCACCCTAAACATTAATAAACACCTTTAGTCAATATACAAGTCCTAACCTTTGGGTTTTAAACTACTCTGAGGAAGCCTTTTGCAGAAAGACATGCATGCATTTCATTTTCATGCACAAACTAATATCCAGATTAAATAAATATAGGGCAAAAGGATTATTTAAATCTACTTCCCTTTACCGTATGCTCACAGCTTCTTAAAATCCTCTTTAATGCCATTTACACACATTTGCAAGTTTGTGCAAGGTCTGATGTCCAGAGACAACATGTAACAAACAAGCACATTTAACCAGTGAGAAACGTGTGTTCTTTTAGATGGATTTCTCGTAAAAATGCTATACATGGACTCATATGAATGCATTCTAGCCATAACTAATCAAGTTTTATTCTTCACATTTGCTGAAGAAGTATAGGTGGAAAACTCAGAGAGGAGTTAATCAGATATTATCAGTGAAAAGTGAAGAAAACAGCTGCTGCCCTTTGCAATTTTGACATCCTTTGCTCTCTTTAGTCACATGAAAGAGCAGCTAAGGAGTCAGGCTCTGTTCTTAGCATGTGCATATTTATGCATCAGGCTATGTACTCCGCTTAAGCCTTTTCTTCTTTTTCTGCTGCACATGAATCATTATTCTTGACATATGTTGCCCCTTTGCGCAATAAACTTCGATTGGAAAAACAGACCCGTCCAGCCTTGGAACACAGAGCTGTCTTTAGGCACTGCATGAAAATGGATGGCTTTGACATTATCAGCCAAAGCAGCTTGTCTCACATGCCTGTAGTGGAGAGGACAGACTGAGATCAACCTGTCCCTTCAATCCTCACCATCACAATGATTGAAAGGACTGTACTGTTATTTATCACTAGATGTGTTTTTTTTCCACAAACCATGTTTTTCTATGATCATTAAGATTCGCTATTACAGTCTCCCGCACAAACATATTTGAGCGAGTCTCATGAATAGCATTTATTTTCCAGTTTGTGCAAGAGCAGTGATCCTTAACACAAAATCTCTAGTCAAAGTAAGTGCAAAAGAAGGCAATCTTGCAAAGTGGGAAATGCCATAAAGTGGAGAAGGGGATAGTAAAAAAAAAAAAAAAGAATGTCTTGAAAATCAGTGATGATTTGACACATAGAAAAGTGAGAGAAATAGATTTAATTATCTCCTAACAAAGGAACGTGGTGTGCTGAGCATGGGCCGTCTCTGCGGAGTTCAGCTCCGACAGCTGTGATAGATAAAAAATAGACTAGAGTAATCTTGTGTTCGTAGCTAATTGATTTAATGGAGAAGCGAATATTCAGGACGCTGTTGCTAATGCAAACAGTTCGTAGATAAAAGCGCTCGTCTTGCCGTCTGTTGACATCCAGCGTGTTCAAACAGAGCCGTACCTCTCTGCCTGTGTAAATCAATAAGGCGGTCACGTACGCCAACGATTTGACAATGGGAGGATTTCTGTGAGCTCGAAACTGAATGACACTGATTGTTTCTTTCCCTTGTTTTGTCCTGGAAATCTTTTTTACACCTCTTTTTCTTGTTTGTGCTACAGGTGCCGCTGCCCCCCACAGCTTGAGGGGCCAGACTGTCAGCAGACGAGACTTAGTTTCCTTGGCAACGGCTATGCCTGGTTTCCTCCCATAAGGCCATGCTTTGATAGCCATCTTTCACTCGAGTTTATGACAGAGGAAGATGATGGACTGCTGCTCTATGCGGGCCCCTTGGCCACACTTTTACCTGGGGATACAGAAGACTACATCGCAATAGGTAAGAAAGAGTCTGAATAAGTAAAAGTGTTCCAGGGGGCGCATGGGGATTTAAAATCTGAAACCCAGTTGTGTGTGTGTTTAATTACTGTGCGATAGTTAATCAGCAAGCAAATATGAGGTAAATTTTATGTTTTTGTTTACTGCTGAGGCACATGAGCACTCGCTCAAGCGAGGCATGCAGCAAGAACTTAATGCGATGCTTTAGCAACTGAGCAGTTTCACGATTAAGACTGTGAGTAATAATTCTTCATGTGTCCCCCCCAGTTCATCAGAACAGCAGTAAAACTTTTAAAATGATTCTGTGCCTCATAAAGATTATTTTGCTCTGTTCAGTGCCAGAATGTACAAATATGGGAAAAAAATACCAGTTAACATAA
>JARVGV010000002.1:17856675-17867326 GCA_031762435.1 Hypsolebias longignatus
CTGTATATATATATATATATGTGTGTGTGGCTGGATCATAATTTTTTTTTTTACATTCTGTCTTGTCTGTGTGTTTCATTAGAAAGTGGACGGCTGTAATAAGATGACCTGCACTTCCTGCAAACAGTACTTCTGCTGGCTGTGCCTGGGTGCTCTCAGCAAAGTCAACCCATACAGTCACTTTAACAATATTCATTCACCCTGTTTTAACCGGTATGTTCATGTTCTGTGTGCTTCTCCATACGAAACGACCATTTGTCCACAAAGTGACTGTCTTTCCTTGCTTGCTGCAGACTCTTCCTCGGCGTAGATGTGGATGAAGACGATTTTTGGAGTGACGAGGAGGATTGAAACCAGTGGAGTGCCTCAGAGCTGTTCGTGTCATTTGAATGCACTTTATATCTCATGCAGTCATCACTTTTTTTTCTGGGACTCCGGCTACACCTGAATTTGCCCACAACCGCATGCTTAATACTGTTGTCACTGGTTCGAGTACGGTCAGGCTAAAGAATAAAACATTCTTTATTTGGATGCTTGAAGCTAATAGTTGCATAAATATGTCAGATATCATGCATCTACATTATTTACATATACAGTACTTAAATAGAAAAAAAATATATCTTTTCTGTTTTTTTTTTTTTCGTTTTGTAATAAAACATCAGTTACATAGATAAATATTTAGATTCGTAGTAAAAGTCCCAGAAGTTTATGTAATAAACTTATTGGATATACTAAACGTCAGAATTAATTTCAACTAAATATTCAGATTAAAGATTAATTTGTTTTTGTTATTCTGCAAAATGGATCTTCTAGATGTATTTTATCTACCCTTTCATCATGCAAAATATATGTATAGGATTCACTGGCTAAAGTTTGCTCAGTAAATTTAACATTTGTTTTCAGTTAAAAACCTCTTGTAATAAGAAGACCAGGACTGAGCTGCTTTTAAAACTAATTATGATACATACGTTTGGATTTGTCCAACAGCAGTAATTATTTGGCCTGTAATGTGAAATAATAGGATAATAATAATAGTAATGATAATAATAAAAATGGATGGTACAGGATACGATTAAGGCAGCAAACTCATCTACAATTCGTTCTGGCGTCCAGCTTAATTTAAAACATTGTTTCTAACCAGTGTGGGGAATCTCGTGCATTTCTTCAAAAACGCAAGCAGAGTGTTGTTACAAAGTTTAATCTTTCTTTTTTTTTTTCTTTTTTTTTTTAAATAGGATTTGATTATTTTTCTTTTCTTAGCCAGTTAAAGATGTAAAGGTTTAGGCTTTCATAGGAAGAGTCTACAACAGAAATGTGGAAAATGTCCAACACAAAGCCACCTTTAGGTTATCCAGACTGCGTCATATTTGGTTCACTATGTTTGATTGTTGATTATAATTATGTTGAATGGAGAAATCCTTCAGTTGCTGTTGTGGGGGGGAAAAAAACAAGTTTCCACTTTTTGAATTTGAACTAACATTTGGTTTATTTCCCATACATCTTCTATTTCAACTATTTATTTTCAAATTTTACTAAATATTTGTGTCAAATCCTAAAAGCTTTAAAATGTTAATAAGCAAAAACTATTTTATACTGTGTTAATGCAATATTTATTTTGGATTGGAAAGGAATCTATACATGTTAGCTGATTGCTGAATGTTTTGCTTCTCACTGCTCGAACGCTGCAGACCAGTCTGTGAGTTGATGCTGATGTGAACAGATGGAAGACGATGTTTAGTCTGAAAATGCACACAGATTTGTTTAGCCATCAGTTCAGGCTTGTTTCGACGGAGACGGCAAAAATAAAAGTCCCAGGAACTGATTTGTGTGTTTCATTTATTCAGATACAACACACATTTACACATTGTAATATTTGACATCTGAGAGTTTATCTGGTGTTAAAGCTTAAAAGAGATGTGAATCGCACAAGATACCCAAATATTTGTAGGAATCAATAAACTCAAAAGGAGCTCAATAGGATAATTCTGGCATTAAAAAATGATTAAGTTTTTACTCTTTAGTCATCCTGCTGATACCAAGTTGACTGAAACGAGTCTAACAAAAGTGACGCAGAAATGTTTATTTAACCAGATCTGAAGGGGTTGGGATATTTTAATCCCCATGGTTTGCATGAATACAAGTAAAGGCTGAATAAATGTCTGTTTTATTAAGAAACAATATGTTCGGCTAATTTACCAATGCTATAGGTCCTAAACTTTCCATCTACTGTAGGTCATAAGTAGACCTACCAAGTGTTAGTAGATGCACAGGACATCTTTCTAAAAAGTTGCTGAGAAAAATGCTCCTTTCTGTCCATTTTTAATTAAAGTTATTCTCTACACATTTTGTCTGGTAGCATGAATAATTCCCATCTTATCTACTGTGTTTTAAAAATGGTGCAAACATAGAAGTTAAAGCAACATTGTTGTATTTTTACACGACACACAACATTTGAGTGTGTTTCAGCTTTTTATCTCGACGTAATGTTTAAAACACCCTTTAAAGCATAAGCTAAATATACAACAGTTTCTATATGTATACAGTTTAACTACCTACAGACAAAAATATATAATTTAAATTACTGTATACGTATTTATTTGACAGATTAACATCAATAGTTCTATTACAAATGCAGATGAAATATTGCATACAACTTTGTTTTCTTTAAACTTATTCTTTGAATTAATTCTGACAAAACATTTTCTCTTAAGGTTATCCAAAAAAAACCAGTATGTGAAACTGATAAAAGTCTAATAATTTCCTGTGTTGGCCCATGCACTGCTCTGTGAAGAGGTTCAGCTCCTAACAGCATCTTGTTATCTGAAACATGACCCGGTGATCCAGAGGTTAGCCCGTGACACAGACACAAACAATGAAACAAACAAAGAGCCCACATTTAACCTGAACCTGACAAGGGACAACATTGTGTGAACCCTTTTGGCCAGAGTTGCTGACTGTGGATAACCCTTTAAAATGGCCCCTGTCCCCTGACTCGTGCTCTTGTTTTGAACCCCTCCTGTCTTTTTCTCCATCTACACCGACTGACATCGACTGGGGGTGATTCTGGGCCTTGGAACTGACACAATTACCGGCTTCTGGAGATTTTACTGCATCTTCATCTTTTGCCACATTCTCCTCGTTGGTTCAAAGAAGCAGGGTCAGACGAAGGTCGGTGGATTTTAGAGCTGAAGCTCATGAATTTGTCATCAGCCGTGTTTTCTGGTCTGAAAAACTGAGCTGAACGAACAAACTGCCTAACTACAGAGGCTATCATGTATTTACCATTATAACAGTTTTACTATACAGTACAGTATATTATGGTTGTATAATACAATGATTGTGCCACATTTGATTTATTGTGTTAATGTATGGGTAAAAGCATGTAAAACCATTACAATGCCTATTTTTATTTTGCAGAAAAGAATTGTAAGAATTATAGCAAGAAAACATTACTGTCACCCATATAGTCAATTGTTTTATCAGATGAAATTGCTAAAGTTCTATGATTTGGTGGATTATAACATTTTGTCACTTGTGTATAGAGCTAACAAAAATACACTACCGTCAAATATCCAGAAGTATTTTGTGAAAAGATCAAGCTGCTACAATCTCAAAGGGAGATATGTATTTGTAAAACTGCAATTTAGGACTAGTTTGAAGGGAAGAACCACCTTAAATTCAGAGAGTAGGATTATGGAACAACTTAATAACAGATGTTAAAGAAGCCAAATCAATCCCTGTCTTTAAGAAACTGGTTAATGTTGAATTGTTAAACAAATATAAATGAATATATTTTAATGAGTTATAAGTATAATTGCAAGTTGAATGGGTTATTTACTTATTTAATTAATTATAGGAAATTTTGTTTGAATTGGATAAATAAGGAGCAGATTTAATAAGATATTCTCTTCATCTGCTACCTTTCATTTTATATTTTATATATATATATATATATATATATATATATGTATATGTATTTTTTTCTCCAATTACATACATGTAATTGTTGTATTTATAAAATTGCATAAAATGAATAAATAAATAAAATAAAATACATTCTTGTTAAAGTCCTCCTGTGCATGCTCCTGCAGCCGCCATTTGGCAGCCAATCGATTTTTGGCACAACGGCTCACGTTTCCGGGTTGTCAGCGGTGATGCATAATAGATGCGACTTATACGGCAAAGTGTCTTTTCTTTTTTTTCACTGTCTTAGACATATTTGGACGAAGCAACTTACAGTATATGGTGGTGCGACTTTACGACAGTAAATAAAAGTAAAAAAGGAGTTTAAATGCTGAAAACGGAAAGGATTCAGTGACAATCATGTTTCTTCTGTTCAGCTAGAGGGTGGAAATGGTTGGATAATGTTTTATCATGGCTCGAATTATAGTGTAAAACATAACGCACAGGTCCTTTTTTTCATCATCTGAATTTAGATGCAAATCACTTGCAATAAAGTTGAAGTGAGCTGTAATTCACTTTGCTTTCTCCGAGTTAGGTAAAAACGGTGGCATTTATCACACATCAGTCCTCCTGTTAGCAGCAACAGCTAGCTAACACTAGTAGTTTTTGTTTGTTGTTCTTCCTCTTCCTGGTAGAAATGTGTACAGAACTTGTACATAGTGTGGCTCTTGTCAACATAATTTCCTCCTTTAGCTTAATAACAAAAATTACTACTTCTAAATACTGACTTTCAATACACAAGTTGTTTGTATATCTGTCAGCTCTCTCGTTCTCCACTTGTGCACCCCATAAATGGTCCAGGGGCTACCCTTCCTCTCTTCAGAACTTCAGACCTCTGCCTCTCCGTGAGGTCACTGGTTCAAATCCCAGCTAGGGACCTTCTGGCTGGAGTTTGCATCTTCTCCCCATGCATGTGTGGGTTTTCTCCAGGTACTCCAGTTTCCTCCCACAGACCAAAAACATGCACGTTAACTCTAAATTGTCCCTAGATGTGAGTGACAGAGTGACCGGTTGTTTCTTTTGTCTATGTGGCCCTGGGTTGGACTTGCAACCTGTCCAGTGTGTCCCTCACCTCTCGCACAGTGACTCCTGGACATGCGCATCAGTGATCCCTGTGACCTGAAAGGAATGAAGCAGGTAAAAGATAATGGATGGATGGAGGTTTTGATTTTATTTGTTGTTTTTGTCTGCTCCCTCCTTCAGGGGTCACTGCAGCAGGTGAACTCTCACAAAGATTTGGCAATTGTTTTTACACTGGATGCCCGTCCTGTCACAACCACTGACCACCGAGCTACCACAGCCCACATGTGTGAAGCAGGGAGTTGCCATTTAATGTACCTGGGGAGCAGCTGGGGGAGTTAAGGACCTTGGTCAAGGACCCACAGAAGGGGTAAATGTGGGTAAAGGCAGGTGTGGGTGTACCTATAACTTCCAGATCAGTCTCACTTTCTCTTGCCTCTAGGCCACCAATCCCCATACTAACACTGAAAAACCTTAAAAGGGTATTCTGGACATTTTATTTTTCATTTTCCAGTTTTGAAATGTCATAAACCCATATAAACTTGTACATTTCCCTGTCATTCATCCTACATTCTGCTCTTCAGCATGCTGATAATGAACGGCGTGTCATGTCTTAATAGGATGCTTCCCCCTATGTCAGGACCACCTCGTTGAAGACAGCCATGCCTGGGCCATCTGTGCTGCCCCTGTCACCTCCCATCATATCCAGTTTCACTCCAAAGTGGTGCTCTTTGGATAAAACCATTAACAGAGTCAACGGACACAAGCAGGACTACATTTTGACACCCGACCATCGCCCTGACGTAACAGAGCGAGACACCTGACGTGGGGAAAAGGTCACCCGACTCGTCAAAGAGACAGGGGTGCCTCAGACGGAGGATGCGAGAACTCAAAGAAGGACGCCTCCCGACAGCGATGACGGACACGTGGCTGAAGCATGGCCTTCTGGGAGCGGTGGGAGGAGTGGACACCCTGCCGGGAACTGTCCCTTCCTGTTTCTCCAGCCTGCTGACGAGTGGTGTCCTCGCTGATTTCACATGATGAGGCTCACACTAACTAAGCAAGTCAAATGCTGTTAAGTGTGGACAGTTTCACTTGTAATCAGGGAAGCACATACTTCATCTGAAATGTAAGATGTCATGTTAGCACGTGCATATGTATGTTACGGTGTTTTCTTGCACAAAACCTTTGGTATTATGCCACTTTTGCTTTTCTTTCAATCAAATGCTGTTTTTCAAAGTTGCACATATTTAATACAATAAATCACAGAATAACAGAGTTCCATCAATTGACCAACATTTCAAATCCCAGCTTTGGGCCTTTCTGGGAGTAATTTGCATGTTCTCTCCGTGAATGCATGAGTTTTCTCCAGGTACTCCAGTTTCCTCCCACAGACTAAAAACATGAACGCTAGACTGATTGGTAACTCTAAATTGTCTCTGGGTGTGAGTGAGAGAGTGAATGGTTGTTTGTGTCGTTTGTCTCTGTGTCCCTGTGATGGACTGGAGACATGTCCAGGGTGCCCCCACCTCTGGCACCGCGACTGCTGGATATGGGCGCCGTGATCCGAAAAGCAAGAGGCAGGTAAAGGTAATGGATGCATGGATTGTAAACCATAATCATCAAAATTACAAGAAATAAAGGCTGGAAATATTTCATTATGTGAACTAAATCTCTGAGTTTCACTTTCTGAAATGTTTGACAAAAAATGTAACTTTTTTCATAATAGTCAACCTTTTTTTTTTAGATGCACCTGTAAATATTTTAATTAGCATCAAAATACTTTTTCCAAATGTTTTCTATATTTACCACTTGATTTTAGTAGGTCTTTTTTTTTTTGTTTGTTTTTTTGTTCTTCTCTCCATTTTTTTTTTTTTTTAATTTTATTTTATTTATTTATTTTTTTTTTTTTTGCTGCCATGTAACTAAACATTATCTAAAAATATGTTGTTTTTTTATTTTACTTGATTTTATTTTTGGGACTGAAAATTGCAAATCATTGCATTCTGTTTTTTATTGACATTTTCCACAATGTTCCAACTATGATTGTGGCAGTTCGAGATAGATTTGAAGATTAGCACAAATCCAACAATGCTGAGATGTTTTCTTTCATCCAAAGGATTTATTCAATCAGAGGAGACAGCAAAACAAACTGATTTAGTGTGGAAAGGGTGGGGGGGTTGCTGGTGATATTTATTTTTATTAACCTTTTATTTAACCAGGCAAATCCCACTGAGATCACAGATCTTTTGCAAGGGAGGACTGGGTCTGAAGGCAGACTAATATGCATGATTTGGTCTGTAGGAGGAAATCAGAGTACCCAGAGATAAACCCACGCAAGCATGAGAAGAACATGCAAACTTCACACAAAGACCCCAGGTCCAATCGAGGATTGAACCCAGGACCTTCCTGCTGTGAGACAACAGTGCGAACCACTGAACAGTCATGCTGCCTCATTGTGATAAGGTGGCATCCAGGACCATCAACTCCTCTGAAACAGTCATGGCCAAGAGGTTTAGCTGTTTGTGGAAATCAGTTTGTTTAGGTGTCTCATCAGATTGAGGAAGTCCTTTGGATGAAGGGCGAAACGGAAACCATCCATACGACCAGATTGAACATTGTTGGATGTTTACCTGGATTATTGAGCATGAAATTGGGTGTTTTGAATCAGCACAAAAGTTTTTTTTTAAGTGCGCACATTAGAATGCACCACTTTTTTATTTTTTATTTTTTTATCTGAATGGCATTACCAATATTTCCACTTGCTCTTTGATTTGTTTTAACATTTAAAGTACGTGAATATGTTTTTGGCATTTAAAACTAGTTTGAATTTTCAAAAACACAATTGCGTCTTTCTTTTCAAACCATTAAAACCTACGGATTTAAATGCAAAAATAAATTTTTGTTTTACATCCGTTGCACAGCAAATCATGCTAAATGCCACAAAGTCTAACAGTTTTGTGCACTGACACATCATGATTTCAGTTTTATGTCCATTTAATTTTTTATTTATTTATTTTGAAGACATTGATCAGAATTTATTTTTGAGGTAATTTGCTAAACAACTCAACAAAATTCATCTCTTTCCCTGTTCAATAAAATCATCCATTTTAAACGACACAGCCCTCTTTTGAGCCTGATAAAATATTGAAAAGCTGACAAGATGACCTCGAAGTGATCCTTTTTTTAGAGGCCTCTGACAGTGTCCTTTCAGACTAACCCTGTGTTAGTGTTTAACAATGCACGGTCCTGTGAGAAAAGGAACAACGAGGAAGAACTAACAGAGTGACAAAAAGACCTATGTTTAAAAAGTAAATTACTCAAGTAGATATTCACGTGTGTCTTGCTTCTTTGTGACGTCTTCCATAAAAGTGAAATAAGAATAAAATCAGCTTGGTGTTGCAGATTATGTCTGACTTTGCACTGATTTCACATGCAATAGTTTCACTGAGTGTAATAAGAGCAGAGCGCCAGTGGCAGGTAGAATAGAGGCTGGATTTAGAGAGTTAGGGAGGCAGGGAGGTAAGAAAGAAAAGGGAGAACGAGCGAGAGAGAGTCCCTTGGGTCCTATTAGAGGCAGTTCTGAGGGCCTGTGACATCTGACTGGATCAGTGTTCTTCAGTCAGATGCTCTCCTCTTATCCACTCCTCTTCTGGAGTCAATAAACACATCACCTATACGCACACACACACAAACACACATTGAGTAACTCAGCCTCCAGGGCGAGCGCCAGATTAGTTCATTTAGAGAGTTTAATTCTCTCCTTGAATGTGCACATCTTACTGAATGACAGTTTGAGTGTTTTTTTGCTAATAAGTGCTGCGTTTGTATTTGGATGCTTTAAAGCCATAATCGCTTTTTGGAAAAAGTTGTGACGCCTTTCCTGTTGCGTCAAAGTGTATTCGTATCCACTGCACATGCTGTTCTGCATGATTTCTAACTTTTGCCTGTGTTAGGATGCACTTGGTGAAAACTCACGGCCAGCTTGACAGAAAAACAACCCATGTGCCACAAAAAAACGCTTCTCCTCGTGCTGATGACGATGTGGCACCAAGCAGGGCAAAACTTTGAAAGTCAAGCGGTCCTTTATCCATCCCTGCTCTGACCTTTCTGCTACGCTGCCCTGTATTCACTGGCTGTCAGTGTGAGTTTGTCAGGAGCCATCCGTCTCTGTCCACCTCCATCCCCCTCCCCAAATCCCTGCCGACCCATTAGCCGATAGGATCCGGGGGAGCGGCGGCAAAGTCAGCCTATGGGGGCCTCTCTCCTCCTCCCTCCTCCTTGTTCGCCCTGGTATTCACGTTGCACAGAACTCATCCAGGTACCCCAGAGAGGCTGTGCTAGCTGGCTATATATATACAGTATGTAGCAAAAGCATCAACGCAGCACTCCGGCCTGACATGTGGCCCATGGGAGCTGCAGAGAGGCTGATAGCTACTGGGACAGAGGGAGGAGCTACTGGGACAGAGGGAGGGCTGGTGGCATCACTGCAGGAGTTGGTAATGCTGCTGCTCCCCACTCATCTGATGGCTCTCAGATTCATGTTTATGAACCAGTTGCACCAGCTCTTTAAAACTTTTTTTTAATCTCTACCTGTTTACAACTTTTAAGAAGTTGACTCAAAGTATTGTTAAATTTAGAAACTGTTGCACCATCAACCAAGTGAAGGGTTACAAACATGCAAGGATTTTTAAATGAAGAAAACAATGACATTTTACACTTAAACTGCATGTCATATTAAAAAAAAAAAAAATCTAACTTGAATTCATTAACTTGGCACAATGTTGGTTTCAGATATGATTTTTATTGAAATGTTCAAAAACAAATGACTCATTTTAAGAATATAGTCTGTATCGATACTTTAAAACCAATGTCACTGTTACTAGAATTTCCGGTAAGTGTTGCAAATGGCACAATTGTACATTTGGTCATATTGTTAAGATTTTAATCACGGTTAGTAAAAATAAATGTACAAGTTAAAACTAGCTATGAGGAAAAAATGGCTTTCAAAATCAAAATTTAACAGCTTTTGCCAAATAGTTGCAGGACTCAATGTTTGTGTAACAACACGTTTTTAAAATGGACAGAGTAATGTAGGTGAAATGTTAAAATATTTGACCAATATTAGAAAGTTTAACAAGTTTTACTAAACCTGTTCACTGTTAACTTTATCCCTAACCTCTGTAACATTTTTAAATGTTAAGTTACCCTTACAGTAGAACTACCGTAGTTTTCAGACTATAAGGCACACTTAAAATCCTTTAATTTTCTCAAAAATATGGTGTGCCTTATGTATGAAAATAGACCCGTTCGTTGATATGGTGCCTTATAGTCCCAAAAATATGGTGCTTGTTATTAATAACTTTTTTCATTCATTCAAGCTTTATTTATTTATTTGGTAGATTATAATATTTTATCAGTTATGTATAGAGCTCAGAGTAACACATTACCTTTAACTATCCAAATACATTTTGTTAAAAGACAAAGTTGTCATAATCTAAAGGGACAGAGATATTTGTAAAACCAAAATACAGAACTACCGGTAGCTTGAAGGGATGGTCTACCCCAATCCAGGGAACTGGATTGTGGAATGGTTTGGAGAATGATGTTAACAATGGCAAGTCAGTGTGTACATTTAAGAAAATGATCAAAACTGAATTGTTAAAAA
>JARVGV010000002.1:17909057-17926109 GCA_031762435.1 Hypsolebias longignatus
AGATAGATAGATAGATAGATAGATAGATAGATAGATAGATAGATAGATAGATAGATAGATAGATAGATAGATGTAGATAGATAGATAGATGTAGATAGATAGATAGATGTAGATAGATAGATAGATGTAGATAGATAGATAGAAAGATGTAGATAGATAGATAGAAAGATGTAGATAGATAGATAGAAAGATGTAGATAGATAGAAAGATGTAGATAGATAGATAGATGTAGATAGATAGATAGATGTAGATAGATAGATAGGTGTAGATAGATAAATAGATGTAGATAGATAAATAGATTGATGTAGATAAATAGACATATATAGACAGATATAGATAGACAGATATAGATAGACAGATATAGATAAATAGACAGATATAGATATAGATAGATAACCTAGTCCCAGGAACCTTCCAAATATTAATAACTAAGGAAGTTACTGCAGCCAAGCTTACAATCATAAAGTCTAATCAACATCTGAATTTTATCAACAAAATGTTTATCTTTTTCTTTTGAACTTTTTTTAAGAAATTATTTTGTCTGTGTTCATGTGTGTGTGTGTCTGTCTGCATTTGTGTGTAATCAGAGGAGAGGCAGATGAAGAGGCGTCAGACATATTAACTGACAGATGGAGGTTGATCCAACTCATTTATTACCCCAGAGGAGAATGCCACAGTGAGATTGGGCTTCATTAATTTCAGATTTAGTTTTCATTTCAAGCTGTTGTGCCCTGAGATAAATAAAATGGTGCATTATGTTTTTGCCAAGATATTTCTTTTTTGTTTCCCTCCAATAGAAGGAGCGAAAAGAAGGGAGGCATAAGTTCCATGTGGCTGGGGTAGTATATAAATACAGGCTCGCCTAGAGGAAAATAACACCTCAACGGTTGATGAGGTGAAATGGGATGACTGTAATTTCTCAGCTCAGCTTTAAAGGCTCCCACACAGATGGCTCATTTATCCCTGGGAGTCCTCGGGCACACATTGCAGGGAAACTTTTTCTCCAGTTATTCTAACATAGCATGTACTCTCCTTGCAATTTAACTCATCTCATTCTTTCTCTCTGTGTCTCCATTCTCCTTGCAGCCTATTCTCCTGAGGAGCTGACGGAGCACCCTGTGGAGGAAGCAGAAGCGGGAGAACGGCCCTCAGTACCTCAAGATGACCTTCCCATGAAGGAGGACCTTGTGGAGCAAAGTGTAGGGACTGCCAAGGAGCAAGCATGTGATCAGGAATCAGCTGACACCACTGAGCTCTCAGGTCAAGAGATGGACAGTGAGTCACATGTGAGTGAGTCCAGTGACCGCCTTTCAGACTTTGAGAGCCCCTGCAGAAAAGCAGAGGCCGCAGCTTCACAGAATGCTGACGCCAAGACACCGCCCATATGCTCGGACACCTTAGAGCAAATGAAAGCTATCTACTCCAGTTTCCTGACCAGCCCTTTGTGGTCACCACTGAACTTGAATTCCACACCACTACAGGCACAGTCCTCTGCTTCAGCAGAGAAGCAAACACGCAGCAACAGCACTAGCAGCAGTAGTAGCTGTAGCAGCGGAAGCTATGACTGGCATCAGTCGGCAGTGGCAAAGACACTGCAACAGCATCCTCCTCAGAGTCGTCACCCTGCTCCATCTGAGCCCAGCCTCTTTAGCACAGTCCAGCTCCACAGGCAAAACCCCAAACTGTTTGGCTCAATCTTCACCGGAGCCAGTAAGTTCCGTTGTAAGGGCTGTAGTGCTGCTTATGACACCCTGGTGGAACTGACTGTTCACATGAATGATACTGGCCACTATCGTGATGACAACCAGGACAAGACGGGCAGCGGTTCTAAGCGTTGGTCTAAGCCACGTAAGCGGTCCCTGCTGGAGATGGAGGGGAAGGAGGATGCCCAAAAAGTTTTGAAATGCATGTATTGTGGCCACTCCTTTGAATCCCTCCAGGATCTAAGTGTCCATATGATCAAGACCAAACACTACCAAAAGGTGCCTCTGAAGGAACCCATGGCCCCTGTGGCAGCCAAAATCATGTCCTCTAAGAAAAAGGTGCTTGTGGGCCTGGACCTCACTTCAGCACCACGCTCAAGAGAAGGAACACCCAAAGCAAAAGCAGAACTGCACGAACCCTCACACAAAGCTTCCTCCGGTCCTTACACCACCCCCAATAGCCGATACAGCCACCAGAATGGTGCTAGCTACACTTGGCAGTTTGAGTCTAATAAACTCCAGATCCTCAAGTGTATGGAGTGTGGTAGCTCATATAATACACTCCAAGAGTTAAGAACCCACATGATGGTGACAGGACACTTCTTGAGAGTGACCAGCACTGTGGGTAAAAAAATCAAAACACTTCCTGAGGCCACCTCACCCAATCCAGGAAGGGTCTCCACACCTACTGATCAGAGAGTCCAGTCTGTACCACTTGCACCCTCCAACTTTTCTCCTTCACCTCTTCAGACCACATCAACTTCACCTGCCACCTCCCCCGCTCTAAAAGAAATCAAGAAGGAGGAGGTTGAGGAGGAGTGCACCCAGTTCGAGACTGTTGAAAATGAAAAAAAAGTCACAGTAACAGTTGGTAAAGAGGAGGACGTTGAGAGGGAGGAAAAATACGACATTTCAAAGTATAATTATCTTACAGAGGAGGACCTGAAGGAGAGTCCTAAAGGGGGGCTAGATATTCTCAAATCACTGGAAAACACTGTGACATCAGCTATCAACAAGGCACAGAGTGGGAATCCAAGCTGGGGGGGCTACCCCAGTATTCATGCAGCATACCAGTTCCCAAATGCCCTCAAACTCCAACAGGGCAGCATGGAAAAGAACTCACAGATGAAATTCTTGTTCAATGGAGGAGATGGAACTTTGTCCCCCTATGCTAAGAACCAGCCACTCATTTCCCCACCATTAAATCAGTCCTCCCCCTTTCCCACTAATAATTTTCAAGCAATGGAAGATTTGGTGAAAAAAGTGACGGAGAAAGTAGCAAAAGTAGAGCAAAAGGTTAAGCAGCTGTCCCCAAAGAGGGAAAACCAACTGTCCCCCTGTAGTAGTGACACTGGAGAATCACACAAGGGAAGAGAGACCGACTCTCCTGGGGAGTGGAGGGAGGTTACTCCAGCTAATAGTGACAATGGAAGCCATAGCGAAAGGGCGTCCCCAGCAACAGAAACCAAGAGAGACACAGCAGTAAAACTTCCTCTTGCCTCACTGAGGTGCAGCACTGCCATTATCACTGGTCATACTCCTCCTGAGCAGCCCTTTGTCAACCCACTAAGTGCTCTTCAGTCAGTAATGAACATTCATTTGGGGAAAGCAGCCAAACCCTCTTTGCCAAATCAAGATCCCCTTAGCCTGCTTTCTAGGCTCAGCCAGAGCATGACAGAGAAAGCTGCTGTGGCTGCTTCTCCATTACAAACCAAAAAGCCAGAAAGTGTAGTTGATAATAGTTTTTGCCAGTTCAACAATGACCAGCCTATTGACCTCACGAAAAGTAAAAACGATAAAGGAGGCTCTGTGAGTTCAGCCCCACTAACACCTTCATCCACAGCCTCCTCAATTTCCCCCATCTCTCTCGTTACTCCTGCAAAGCTAACAGTGGTGTCTCCCTACACATCCAGCAGTCCTCTACACGAAAACGCATTGTCTGATATCTCTGACATGCTTCGAAACCTGACACAGTCCCATCCTGCGACAAAACCTCCTTCACGACCTCGGCTCGCAGAAAAACCGGAAGTTGTCGGAGCGACACTCGAAGAGGACGACGCATCCCTGCATGGACACAAACGCAAAGGCCGCCACTCCAACTGGAACCCACAGCACCTTCTCCTTTTGCAGGCCCAGTTTGCTTCCAGCCTCAGGCAGACTTCAGAGGGAAAGTATGTTATTAATGATCTGAATCCACAGGAAAGAATGCACATATCTCGTTTCACCGGTCTCTCAATGACCACCATCAGCCACTGGTTGGCCAATGTCAAGTACCAGCTACGGAGAACAGGGAGAACTAAGTTCCTCAAGAATCTGGACTCCGGTCAGCCTATTTTCTTCTGTAGCGACTGTGCCTCACAGATTCGGACCCCATCAGCTTATGTGTGCCACCTGGAAGCTCACCTGGGCTTCAGAATAAGAGACTTGGCCAAGATGTCCCCCAAACAGACTGTTAGGGACACTAATGCTCTTACTGAGAAACTAGTGCCCCTGGAGTCCTTCATTTCTCCACAATCTCCTGATGATTGCAGCAGTAATGGAGCCGTGTACCGCTGCCAGCTTTGCGTTCGAAAGTTTGCCACTAAGCACGCCATCAAGCTTCACCTCAGCAAGAGCCATGGGAAGTCTCCAGAGGACCATCTGCTATATGTGTGTGAATTAGACAAACAATAACTTTCTCTTAGCAGTAGGCATACTGGAAAACATGTATAATGACTTTTGATCACATCATAATCTTCAAAATATGTGGTAATAAACCATGAACTACTGTTACAAAATGTCAGCACAAGGTGTTTACATCTGTTTGGCCTAAAAACATTTCTGATTTTCTGCATTTCAAAAGACAATTATTTCACGTGGAAATAGACTGTAGCTCAAAATATTCAGCTTCCTCTGTTCAGTTTCAAAATGTTTGACAACAAAAGTGAATCTTTTGACTAGAGGGTCAGCATTAACTTGAAATATATTGAATTCATTGTATTTATTTTACATTTTGAGAGTTTGGATTTTATTTGCTAGTAGACTGCATGTTTTACTGTTGCATCTGTACAGTCCTGTCTTGTTGAGATTAGAAAACGCCCTTTGAAACAAGTCATCTTTCGACACCTTCAAGCAGCCAAATTCCTGGGAGAGCTCCTTAAAAGAATCTGCCAGACAGCAGAAGTTCATTATTATTATTTGTTATTGTTTATCATATTTCTTGCTGATTGTAAAATCTGCCTTATTCATGATCATTGAATAAGGGGCACTTAAAATCCAGGTCTGTGTAAAAATGTACATATATATAAATATATATATTGTGTAAGCTTACAATTTGCTGTTTAAATTATGCATACTGTTATATTTCCTAATTTAAGAGGACTATGACTATCCACTGGTGCAGAGCCTTTTGAAGAAGGTTAAAAAGGACACTGTTTTGCACAATAGTTTTATAAATGTTATTTGATATAAAAAACACAATACAGATATGTTGATGCCTTGTGCTTCTATCATTAAATTGAATTAATTGCGGCAAAATAAATGGTCTTTTTTCATCTTTAGCAATTAGATGAACATTTACTTTAAAAAATATTTTGATCAGCTAATTCAAAGCAGCTAAATCGGAGTGGAACAGACACCCTGGTTACTGCAATATCATGTTTTTTTTTTGGTTTGTTTGTTTTGTTGTTTTTTTTTTTTATAAATTATTACCTGTCAGTGTTATCCCACGATGTTATGACTAAGCACTTTCAATATAGCTGACAGTTTCCTACTGAGCAACATCTGCAGAAACACCAAACAAAACTTACAAAAAAAAAAAAAAAAAATCTTAAAGGAATAGTGTAGTAATTGTTAAGTCATGTTCTGATTAAAATATATTTAATAGTTGTTGCCATACTAGATATGACATCAGCTATAGAGTACAGACCATGGAGAAGGGGCAATGTTTTCATCCAGGCTAAGCTAATGTCTAGCAAGAAGCAGTGTTTTTACAATTTTTAGACTTATAAAACAACTCTATCAAAACTGACATAGATGATTGCTTTATAAGCTTATATTAAAATATCACTTTTGCATGACCCTTTAGTTTATTGGTGTTCTCTCAGGCAAACAACATTTGTGGTACTGCACAAATGTATGTGCAAGAATAGATGGACCGTGTAGATGACGATGGTTTACTCAACTGGCAGACTGATACGTTTAGCAGCCTCAGCACCACTAGCATACAGTCTATCAATAGCTATGTTTACATGCACAAAATTCTTTGACCGGATTGAAATGTTTTCAGGTTAGATAATTCAAATGTATTGTTTACATGGGCACAATATGTTCACGACGAGCGTTTACATGCAGCGGGTTTTTATTCTGAACAGAAGGACTGACATGCACAGAGTGGTAAACTCTCCTTCCGGGATGAACGTAAACCTGAGCGCCCAAAATGGACCCGCCACAGGTTTTAATGACGGTGGAGACGTTACTGCACTCCCTGATTGAGCTACGGGTAACACAGTTCATTTTGAGCTCTTTCAAAGTAGAAATGTGCCACTCACCAACCAGTTTTGCTTCCCTGACATGCTAATGTTATTAGCATTAGCCAGGCGTAAATGACATAGGTGGCAAATTTGGGACCCTGTGTACACAATTTTGTTCCACCACATGTACCACATGGGGTGCAAATGACAAATAAAGATCCTTGAGATGTGCAGTCAGGTCAGTTTTTCACGATCTGAAAAAACAATTGAACAGGTTTAAGCGTTTACATGCACACCTTTCGGATTAAGAATCGGCATGAACCACTCGTCTCATTCTGATTATAAATTATTTTAGATCAAGCTGAATAGATGGTGTAAGGGCAGGGCAGCTGACTCGGGGCCTGTAGGTCCTGGGTTCGATCCCCAGTCATTGCACATTTCGTGGTGTCTCTGAGCAGGACACCCAATCCCGAATTGCTCACCAGGTGTTTACATAGCTGCCCACTGCTCCACCTGGGTGTATCAGGTACGATAGGTTAAATGCAGAGAGCCAGTTTCATCTTTGTATGGGAACATACAATGATGACAACACATAGCACTTCATTTATTTATTCTAAACAAAAAATAATCTGAATGGGGCACATTTTTATTCCGAATGGCCATTTAATTTGATTACTTATGTCCATGTAAACATGGCTGATGATCTGCACGCGTACATTACCCTAGCCTGGATCAAGACCTTTGCTCCTTCCTCTGTGCTGCATGCTCTATGACTGATGTCACAGCTGATAAGGTGCTATACTGTAAACTTAGAACATCACTTCAAAGTTGACGGAACTGTCCCTTTAACATTTGCAAATCCACAAGTTTTCAAACAAAATTCTTGGTGATCTCTGTGACGTTGTTGTGTGGGTGGTGAGGGGTGGGGTATTCTGGAAGTGCAAGCGGTGCCACTGCCTGCAAGGCGTCTGGCAGGTGGTGTGTGCTGCATGTAAACCACCAGATGTTTCTGAAACGAGCCACTGGAGGAGGAGAAGGAGGCAGGCGGGCTACAACAGCAGGCAGAGTGGGCTGATTACCACTGGGGCTTGGAAGCCATCAGGAGCCCTGGGCACAGACAGCAGATCTGGCACACACCTGGATGCCAAGACTGTCCCTTGGAAAAAATAAAGTGGATCCTATATATGCGTGCTGAGACAAGCTGACAGTGGTGCAGAATGCACTGACAGGTGCTATTCCCTCAAAGCAAGCTTTTGGATCTAACCATATTACTGGCAGGTGTTGATGCTATCAGATTAGTCACAATTCAGGCTCCGTGCCATGTAACAAGTTTTTTTTTTAAATGTTTTTCAGTATTCATATTGATGGTGTACATACACACACACCTCTACTCCTTCAATTTGTGACTGTCCACTTCAGTCCTATTTGAAGATGCCTGGGGACATCATGTTCTTTCTGTTTGATCTTCCCAGGCTTTACTTGTCATGACTGACTGACTGAGCGACTTGGGGCCGGCAAAGTTATCTTTGTTACTATGGTGACGGCCATTTGCCCACCCTCTAACCCCGCTCTCTCACTCAACTGAGGACAGCTCGAGTGCAGCACACCCATTTACTCTCTTAAATCTCATCATCTCGCTTCAGTTCCTCCCACCCGGGAACAGATTAATTAACACACACACACTGTGTCCTGACCCCGTCTTCTCACACAAACTCATTACCGCCTCAGACTTGCTCCCGGCCCTCCGACGTTTAGGATACATTGGCGAAACGTTGTGGGAGAACCCAGTGATGACTCACATCTGACAAGCAGAATAAAGCCTTAACAAAGGATGCTAATTGAAAGATGGGATTGAAGCCGGTAGCCATTGATAATGCAAATGAAAAAGCCCGAGCAGCCTTATTGAATATCAGCGCTCACAGAGTCCTTGCAGATAGAAAATTATACTTTGGACTTGATCAATTTTTTTTTTCAGCACTCTAAGTGTTGATAATGCTTTAGGCTCAGTGATGGACTTGGGGTGAAGATAGTTGGAGGAATTAATGAGATAGTTGACACTTTGGGGGTTAATGAGTGGCTGGAGGGAGAGGACTAAATGATTGGACTTCTGCTTGAATGAGCATTATAGTGGCTGCTGGAGAGCAATGTAGAAGCTGCAAATCTGCTGTAGCCAGTTATTAAGCTTGAAAAATACAAACCTCCTTTCAATTGTATTTTCCAGTGATAATAAAGAGGATATTAGATCTGTTACCCATTGTTTTTTGTCTTGACTATCCTGGAGGGCTGGATAGTTATAAACGTCGATTCGCCTCAATGCTCCTAAAACAAAGTCGGCAGTGAAAGGGGATGAAAAGAGGCGGACAGGACAGGGATAGGATAGGAGGACAATGAGTCCACACTCCTCCATTCCACACATCTCCCATCAGCTCTTGTCATCCCTCTAATGAATATCAGTTAAATTGCTCTGCGGATCTGAGGAGTTTGGATGTCAATGTGATTTGTGTGACTGTGGCGGATGGAGGGGCCCAGACTAATGAAAGGCGAGCCTAGCCTGACAGAGTGATGAGCATCAAGCCCATCAGACCAATCACAGAGAAGCGGATGACAGCGGCAACAGAAAGACAACTCAGGAGGAAAGACAATCTCTTTAGGAAAACAAAATGGCTGCCAAAATAGTGGGGCATTGCTTTAGAGAACACTGATGTGTATCCTTTCTGTCTTGGCGTGTTTGTGCGAACTGTTGCACACGAACTTGCTCCCCTAGAAGTCCGTAAATTTTAAATTGGATCAAATTTACAGAAGCCATTTCCTAGCTTTATTGTGGCAAGATATTTTATTAAACATCAACAGGTTAAGAAAGTAAAATAGCCTAAAAGCAATTACACAGGGACAATACAGTTAATCTGTATTGAAAGTGCATCTGGTTGGGTTTTGTTCCTCCCTAAATTAATTTCCATCAACAATGAAGACAATATAAAGAAGCTGCCCATTTCATCAGCTTCAAAATGTATGCATTTTAAGATGGCAATGCAGAAGTTGTGGGAAAAAACCATGTTGGCTTCACTTTGTACCTCTTATATTAATGGCAGAAAAAGTAAAATGTATCTACTGCAGCTGTTATAAAAGTAACTTAAAAAAAAGTATTCCTTATAATTTCTTTAAGAAAAATCACACATTTGTGCAAACATAAGTTTCTGGTATAACTTTGGAAGTGCAAGAATGCAAAGGCCCAAACGAAAGACAATAAATGTTGAGGTGATCTGATTTCTCTCGGGTGGGTGTATGATTTCATGGCGCTGCGTTGCAGTGCTCCGCCGCTGCCTGAGATAGCTGTCAGAGGTATTTTGGTGTGATCTCTGACAGATTTGCTAAAGACACTCGTCTCAGGGCACTACTCTATATATCGTTAGTTTAATGCACAATGACATGACCAATTATAGCGAGCTCCATGCTCAAATAGCATGTCAAAACCTGTGTATCAATCCATTAGATCCCGTCTCCCATCACATTAAATGGTACCTTTAGCTATCTGTTCGGCACGTAAAGAAAAATGCTGACGGGATGGAAAATGTGCCAGCGCTGTTTACAGAACTGATGTCTTTTGGAAAAGGAGACCTCCTCTCTCTCTCTCTCTCGTCGCTTCTTTGTCTTTCCATCTCTCTTTCATTCACTTGCACAACCAAGCCACGGAGCGCAAAAGAAGCATAAACAATATATCTAGATAATGGGCTGCATTGTTTACTTAGCTCTGAAAATGTATTTGTGCAAAACTCTAAAATGCATTTAGGAGGAATCATTCACTCTGTGTAAAGCCTTGTTGACACCGGGGTGCTTTCAAAAGCAGGAGAAGTGTCATAACAACATCATACATCATTGCATCAATTGGAATAAGAGGATGTGTATTACTTGTAACAAACAAACCAGTGGATTCCTCCAGTTGTTGCCGTGCATCCGCCAGTAGTGTTTCTGCATCAACCTGCTTTGTCGGCCAGGGCAGTAGGTGGGAGGAGGTATGTGATTTAGTGCAGTTGGTCCTAATGACCTCTATGTCCTTGTGACAGGGACACACAGCCTCAGGACTCTGGCACAGAGAAATGGACCGCCTGGCACCTCGCCTGGCACCACGCATGGCAACACGTCCACAGTCTGCCACCCTTCTGATAGATTGGCCTGTCTCTGATGCCACCTTCATAAAATCACTTTTTGATTTGTTGTCATCCCACACACACACACAGTTCTTTTTTTTTTTTTTTCCCGACTTAGGTTTTTCACGGGTAAGAATACCCTCTGGTCAGGTATTACAAGAGTGATTAAATTAACCTTCAATAAATCAGCACGATAGAGCATTACCTGCAAGTGTGTGTGCGTGCCCGCTTAGCCTGATGATATGAACGTGTGTGATTAGGAGGTCAACATCAAACGTCTATCTGCAACTTTGGTATGAAGCGCAGTCGCCCCGTGGCTGAAACTGCTCTTTCCAACGTGCCATTTCTCAGGAAACACATCAATAAGGCCCGATTACAAGGCTGACAACACGAATCTCGTCTGTCGTTTCGCAGAGTTCGGGTTTGAGAGTGCTCTGATCACGTTCAATTAGCGGGAAGCTACTGGATGATTTCACGTTGAAACAAAATTCATTTGACTTCCCTCTTGTTTGGCAAAAGTTAAACGTTGTTACCAAAGGCCAATTATTTTAATAAGTGCGGACACCAACAATATAAATTGAATATGATCCTCATTTGGTGAGACTTTTAAAGCAACTTTTGAATAAAACGTCAGTATATTTTCATTCAGCCTTTTATTTAGCAGGTTAATCCCATTGAGCCTCCAGGACTCATTTAAAAGAGAGACCTGGCTACAAACTAAGAATGATGACAACAGCAACAACAATAGACAATCATAAGAGAGGCATACAGATTTTTTTTAACAAGTTGAAAAAAAAAAGATGTCAAAGTCTCAAAACAAAAAAATATGATGAAAATGAAAATATGAACAAATATGATTAAAAACAGGACTATCCATCCATCTACTTACAGGTCACGGGGAAAGCTGGTACCCATATCCAGCCATCACTGTGCAAGAGGCAGGGGACACCCTGGACAGGTCACAAGTACATCGCAGAGACACATAGAGACAAACAACAGTTTAGAGTTACCAATCAATCTTAAGAAAATGGGTTTGGAAATTCAAATCCCTTGTGAGTTCTCCATGACTTATTTGTCTGCATCTCAATGTTAAAAAAGAAACGACTCAAGCTGCACTCTGGGGCCATTTTATTTTATTTTATTTCCTGTTGCAGCACAATTGAAAAGCAAAGGCATTTCTAAAACATTCAAAACACATTTTAACAGTTGGACATAAACTGAGAATAGGATAAAGATATTTAAATAGCTGTAGTCCCTTGTATGAGGGTGCGGATCAGTTTTCTCCTTTTGTCTGCAGCTGGTGCAAACGCGGCCGTTTGTCTTTTAACACCAGCAAGAAAACACAAACATTTAACACCACTGCTGGCTTCGTGTCTGTTACAGCACTGATTTTAAGATTCAGTTTGTTTTTAGGGATGATTTGGCTCCATCCTACTGTATGTTTAAGGTGTTTAACTAGATAATAACTTCATCCAAACATTGAGGTGAAATAAAAACTTAGATATGTCAAATATCCAAACACAAGATGAGAGCTGATTGTGCCTTTAAGTTGCTGTTCCCCGGTGTGAACAATAATTTACAGAAAACTGTTCTTTTTTTTAGAAAAAATTAAGTTCCTGTTGATGACCCATCTCTTCAGTGGCATTTGACGAAGCCCAACTAAGTTCAGTCAGATCATTTTTTATTTATTTTTTGACATTTCTTCCTTCATCCAAAGGACTTCATCAGTCTGAGGAGCCACAACAAACAGAGTCCCACAAGCAGCACACTCACATAGTGGACCAACCAGCTTGTTGGTGATAAGATGGTTTCTGGGGCCCGTCCTCTCCCCCATCGACTCCGCCGAGGCAGCCATAACCAAACTGGTTCAAAACATCAAAGTTCATGCTCAATAATTCAGGTAAAAAATTGGATTATTTAATTTTTTTATGTGGATTATTTAGCATGAACTTTGATGTTTTGAGCCACTTTGACTTTGGTTGCCTCAGAGGAGTCGATGGGGGAGAGGGTAGACTCCAGAAACCATCTTATCACCAGCAAACTGGTTGGTCCACTTTGAGTGTGCTGCTTGTGGGACTTTGCTTGTTGTGGCTCCTCAGACTGATGAAGTCCTTTGGATTATGGATGAGAAGTCTAAAAAATAAAAAATAAAAAAAACATTGGAATGACCTGACTGAACTTAGTTGGATTTTTATTACATAGATTATTGAACATGAACTTTAACATTGGACTAAAGTTTGACATTTTGAGTTTGTATGTTTTAGTTGTGTATTATAAAAAATGTTTTCCATACTGTGTTAATTTTAATATGCATTATTACTTGCACCATCCATGGTGTTTCAATCCAAAATTGCACTGCTTTTTATTTTATAAAGTTTTTGCTGCACACTATTTAGTTCAGCTTCTCTTGTTTGTAAAGTGCTGGGGAAAAGTGTCATTGAAATCAAGAAGAACAGAGCAAACAAACCTCAAGAAAATCTAATTTAGTTTTTTATGTCTCAAGTGGGAACTTGTATCTCTAAAGTCACATTATTTTTAGTTTCATCCTTTCCAGGTTTTATGTACAAAGTGAAAAAAATCATGGCTGCCTCCAGGTTTATTTTGTAGCTTTGCTGTTAACAATAACTGTCAAACAAGTTTACATAACTTAAGAAGCACATCAGATAAAATGCACAAAATGTACATTATCCAGTGTTTAATTAGTTTTAAAAAGAAAGAATGACAGATTGATGATAATTCTAGAAAGTGGGTTCAGAAACTTTAAACTAAAACTTTTAAAGAAAGCTTCCTCTGCTGTTATTCTATAATAAAATACAATTTCATCCTTTTTGAACATTGAAAATTGTACATTTTAATACAGTTTTTATGCTTAGCTGAAAATAAACATGATTTTAATGATGTATTTAAGTTTTTAGGATCTTTTTTCTCTTTTTTTTTTTTTTTGCATTAATGCAGTTGTAAACAGCTTTATACAGGTTGTGATCTATACACTGTTCACAAAACAAACAGATTTATTTCATTGAAATGAGAGCCGTTTCTCACAATGCTGGAACTTTCATTCCCATAAGTAAAAAATGAAACTCCTGTCTCCTCATTTGTTACTTCTCTGGTGTCTTCTGTGCCCTTCAAGAGGAAATCTTGACAGTTCTGTTCGGCGGAAGAAAGCAAGCTCAGGACATCTGCTACTCTGCTTCATGAAGACGTGGCAGAGATTTTGACACATGGTGTCAGGATAATCTGACAAGACAAGCCTCGTGTTTTATTGGAGCGTTCGGAAAATGGGCCGCCGTCGCTCTGGTTTGTGTTTTCTGCACATCATTCTGTCTTCTTCCTTGACTGTTGAGCTTTGTCTAGGTGGCATTGAAAATGAACGTCCTGAAAAACAGATGAAAGATGGGAGAAAAGGAAAAACAGGGAGGAAAGAGGAGTCAGGCCCGTGACCTCTTTGGCCGCGCGATGTGTCTGAAGCTGGCAGGGGACGCAATTGAGAGTGACACTCCTGGTTGGAGCTGCCAAACTGCCACTTCCTGTCGTCTTTATTCACACATAGCAGGAGCTTAAGCTGGACATTTGAAGAGCTGAGAACAGACATGTGTCTCCTTGTACAGCCGTCGCTTGGGACTGTCATTATCGTGGCTCGTGAACACTCCATCAAAACCTCTGTCTTTTTTATTTTTATTTTTTTCAAAATGAGGATGGAAAATAGTGGAAATGTACGAGGGAGCAAGATATGAGATTGAGAGTGTTTATTTCTTGTAATTGACGGAAATATGAAGCTGTCTTTGTCATCATCGTTCCTTCTGTTCAGCTCTTTATGCCTTCTCACCAGTATCATTGAATTTAAGAGTCCTCAGTGGCTCGGTGCTATCAAATTGCTGCAAAATTGGGGAAATTGGACTCATAATTTCTATGTTTTGTGTTGACTAACACTTTAATTTTGTTAGGATCCAGTTTGTCACTCTTGTTCTGCTTTTTTCCTGCTTTAATGGCTTTGTTTTTCTCCTTCCCAGCATCCTTTATAATGGTTGTAGCTGGGATGGGTCACTTTCACCGATACAAATAAGATTCAAAGTCGTGTGTCCAGCTGCAGGTTTTCATTTAATTTTGTCCCCTCAGGTCAAGTTTGTTTTATTTCTCTGATATTCTTTCTTGCCTTTGCCTTACTACTATATCCATCTTGGTTTCTGCTCTTTTCCTCGTTTCCTGTCTTTCTCCACAGACACACTGTCTCTTGCTCACGTACGTGCACACATTATCCTTGGGCTATTACCAGGATAAGTCAATTTGATCCATCCAAGGCAGTGCATGTCATTTTATTCATATATTTTCAAGCCTAGTGACTTTATTAAAGGCTACTGCTTCAATCTATCCTGAATGGATGAATGCACCCACTGATGAAACACGGGGAAAAAATGAGGCCCACACAGTCTGAAATGACCACAGCCAATCAGCCTGTCATTTTCGAACATGTTCTCAAATTCTGTGTTTTATATGCAATCGAAAACAGCTTGGTGAATTTGAAGCTTTTGGCAAAATGTTTTCTATTCATCTGTGAGTGAAGAGACAGAGAGCTGCCTGCTGCCTCCCAATGACAAGAGAATGGCTGTTGAGACTTCCAGCTTGGGGGGAAAAAAATGAGATGTTACAGTCAGTGGAGGCACAGAGCAGAGAAAGTTGGAGACGAGACAAAAATGTGTCTATTCATGCCAACTGGTGTCCTGACCCTCCTCCAGGCAGCCATTGCCTTCTGTCAGGAGAGGGAATTAAAAGGGCCATTCAACAAACATAAAGATTTCCACTCTCTTTTTCCTTCTTACCCTGCTTGTACAGTCTCTTCTGGTCTGCTCAAATACCTGTGATGTGCTAAAAGAGGAACTCTTCCACTAATGTTCATGCAAAACAGAACGAGGTCCTGTCTCTTTAAGGTGGAAACTGAGATGCCAAAGTCCACACAGCTGAAGACTTTCAAAGTAAAGGGGAAGGTCATGGGGAGTTCAGAGCGAAAACACTGACGGATGGTTGTAGAGGGACTCTGGTGTTTGCTGCTTCATCTCAAAGACCAGGCTGCAGTGGTTGTGAGCAGAGCAGGTCAAGCTGGGATCACACCAGTGGCAGCCAGATCTGAACTTAGGCCACAGTGCAAGAATCTTGTTTTAAATAAACCAACATTGCATGTATGACGCCTCTCTGTTGAAACATGAAAAATAAATAAATTATATATTTATCTTTGTAAGCGTTAGAGCTTTAATGATGTGACCAAACACAGAAGCCAAAAGTATATATTTTGTATGTTTTGGCAGCACAACATCCTGATGGTTAGCACTGTTGTCTCACAACAAGAAGGTCTAGGGTTCGTTCGCCTGTGTGGAATTTGCATGTTCTTCCAAAAGAGACCTGATCTAAATTGGATTTGTCTGGTTAATAATGGGTTCTTTTTCTTTATTTTCTCAGTGTAAACTCATTTCAGCCTCCTGTATTTGTGATACTGTTGTTTTGGTCACTACCCAAAGTTTGTGACCATATGTGAGATTTCAACTGGTAATCCAAGCGGTTCATCTGGCTTAGCTCACACTTTACCATATGTTGACTGCCCACATCGCTGGATGCTGCTCTAATCCAGTTGTCAGTCTACAGTAACTCTCCCTCCTTTCCTCACTTGTGACCATGATGTTAAGAGAACTACAGTATAGTCCTCCACTGGAGGCAGTGGTGGACAAAGTACTAGTACTTAAGTAAAAGTATTGATATTCATGGTCAAATGTACTCAGCTACAAGTAAAAGTTGCTCAATCAAAAGTTTACTCGAGTTAAAGTACAGAAGTACTTACTTTTGAAAATAATTTAGTATTCAAAATACATGCATTTAAAAAAACACTCAAGTATTGAAAAACACAAATGATATTTTCTAATATCAGTACATTGCTGTATTGTTTTGAGTGATTTTACAGAACCCTGTAACTCTGACACCACCTGATGATGTATTGACATGTAGAACACTCTAACACCGCATGACGTAATAAAACCTGTCAACTACAAATAATATCTTCCCTGCATTTTACGTTTGTGGAAAGGCACAAATTCTAAAAGCTGATGCACAATTAGTCTTTTCCTCAGTTTCAGTATATTCATACACAGCATTGTGTATGTGTGGGGAAAAAGTGCATGTTGACAGCAGCAACTTAAATTGTAACACCGATAACTAAAAGTTCTGCCATACTTGACAAAGAAGCTTAAAAAACAATGAGTGTTCCGCACAGATTAATCTAAAAATACCTGAATCAACAACTGGCCAACTTCATGTAAGGAAAGAGAAACGGCAACAGTCGATTACAAAGCTGAGCCAAAAGGAACAAGTACTTTGTAAGTTAGATAAAGTAAGATAAGTAAGATTAAAATAATCAGAAAATCTACATAAGTACAGTAGTAAATGTACTCTGTTACTGTCCACCACTGACTGAAGGCAAACCGTCTCCCTGAACCCAGAGTAGACAGACCATCCTGTTCCAGCTGTAATCTCTGTGCCCTTTTTAAGAAACACTCAAAAAGTCCTGATGCTGCTCAATAATCCAGGTAGATAAATCTAACAAGGTTAAGTCAGGTCTTCTGGACGGATTCTTCTTCTTGAGCAAGAAGTCATCAACAAGAAGAATCTGTCCAGAAGATCTGACTTAACCTTGTTAGAAAGGGGGGGGGGGGGGGGGGGGGGGGGGGGGGGGGGGGGGGGGGGGGGGGGGGGGGGGGGGGGGGGGGGGGG
>JARVGV010000002.1:17939347-17950219 GCA_031762435.1 Hypsolebias longignatus
TATATATTATTAATTGATTCAATTTTCCAAGTATCCAAAGTAACTGTTGTGTGATCTCAACAGCTGTAACAAGTTTGACATTTTCCATATCTCATACAAACTTAACCACACACACAAACAGACGTGTGTGTAAGAGAAACTGACGGCGTGTAGACATGAGGTCTTCAGAGCACTTCAACTCAGGTGCCGCAGCGTTTCAAAGCAGCCCAGTGTCAGGTGATGGGGTATCACGCTGCTGCTGACAAAAATGGCCCAGTAATGTCTCGGCCGATGAAGCACGGGCCACAGCTTCGTCCCTCCATCACAGCTGAGTCCAAACAGCAGCCCGCCGCTGTCGCTGTTAATGTGTCTCCACATAAACACTTGCCTTAATCGCATCAGTGCTTCACTTTCATGTGTCCTGTTATCATTAACACTTTCTGCTTGCTTTGGGTTCTGAATGCACCCTGGTCATCGCTAAATGGGACAAACCGACCGTCTGGTGTCCCGCTTTTAAGCCGACAAACTGGCTTATGGCAAGTTTTCAACATAAATATTTTATCCAGCACATTTGATTTTGTTATTATTCTGCTACATACCTGGTATTTTTGTTGCGCAGACCATCATTGTGGTGGGCCATGATGCTTTAGTCAGCAGCTGACAAAATCTTGTGGTGATTCTTCACTTTAACCTTTTCTTCGCTTCTATTTGCTTTTACTTACAGGAAAGATCATCACAGTTGGATTTTATTCTCATGGAGTTATTTAGTTTTTATGTCAAGTTTTCATTCTTTTAGAATCCAAATGTGTTATTTCATTCATTCATTCATAGAGGTGAATGAGGCATGTCATTATGTTACACCAAGTGTGTACCTGGTACTTACCTAGCATATACCAAGCAAATGCATACAAGAGGCTACAGACCAGGTATGTACTTTGTACTTCTGGGTACACAACGGGTACTTAACTAATATGTACTGGTTACATAATACAGGGGTTCTCAAGCGTTTTCGGTTCAGGGACCCCTCATAACCCTCATGTCTATTAAATAATTTTCTTCAATTCGTCTCTTTAATGGTGTGATGAGGATGGCTGTGAGGTGAGAAGGGAGGCCATCGAAAAATGGAAATAAAAAAAGAAGAAAAAAAAATAATTTGTCTCTTTAATAAAATGGAACTATTTGTGTAACATAAAAACTTAAAACCTGTTCTTTAATAGTGTTAATACCATTTTTATGCTTTTAAACATAGAGTATTTTTCATTCACTTAATGAACACAATAAATTATTTCAATTTCCAAAAATTACAGTTTTGAGAAAATTACCAGAATCAACACATTTTTTAAACTTTACTTATTCACATAATGAACATAATAAATGTTTTGCCACTTCTTCACATTATTACAGAAAACTGAACAGAATCATAACAGCAGTAGCCATACCAAGGAACACGACTTAGTTTGTTAACAGATAGATGTCTGAACGCTAACAGTGGGTGGGTGGTAAGGGAGTGTGTGTGTGTGTGTGTGGGGGTGGGGGGGGGGGTGTCTGGGTGTCCTCCCCACAAAATTTTGAATGAAGTAGATACAAAATATGATTTTCTGCATTTTGGTGTATTTTAATAGGTTGTTAAACATCTAGAGTTGCGCTCGGGTCTAAAAAATTTGTCCCAGCCCAAACCCACATCGTTTATTTACGAGCCCGACCTGAAACCGACAGAATAACTGTAAAGGCCCGAACCCGAAAAAATAAAAATAAAAAATATAAACTTTTTTTTAATTACGTTTTTACTGCTTTTGTAAGCAAATCAGTTTGACATAATATTTTAAAAACATATTTCAAAGAAAGGAAGATATAAGATTTTTTGTTTTGTTTCACCAAACGGATATTAACATACAAAACAAACAGCCTACAAACATCAACTGTAAAGGTTATTATACAGATGAACAGAACTATTTTGAGAGCAAAATTATTTGGAAAAATATAGAACAAGGATATTTTAATTGAACATGCTGCTCACTTCGGCTTTTGTACAAAGTAGATGCTACTTCCTTCAGCACAGATGACAGCAGGTGAGAGATGCGCGCAGCCAGTGATCCACTGATCCATCTGAAGTTTAACTGGACAGTTTTTTTTTTTTACCTCTTTCAACCGGCTGGTTGAACCTGTCTCCTCCTCAACAAGTAGATTAACACAAGTTTAAATTGTGCATTCTTATTTAGTTTTATTTGTGCTGTATGATTCGTAAAATGGCATCAAAGCCTGAGACCGGCCTGGCCCGCACATTGAGCACATTATTATGGCCTGGCCTGAATTCAGATCGGGCCAGGCCAAGGTTGACAATGGCAGCTCTACAAATGTGCTTGTAAAAATGTTTTTTGTGGACTCCATGCACCAGCTTGCAGACCCCCAGCTGTCCTGGGACCCCAGTTTGAGAACCACTGACATAATAGATACGTCCCTGGTGCGTATCTGATGCGTGCTGGTTATATACCTTTCATATCCAAGGCTCCTTTGGGGACAGGGCTGTATTATGAAATGACTTGTTGCCCTGTACATATTTTGTACCCTGTAAGTTACAAATATCTACCCAGTATGTACCGCCCTCTATTATTTATTGCTAGCATTAAATAGCTTATTTGACTTGTGGAAATGTATGATGTGTATATTGACTTTAGCTCGCGATAGCTTCAACTCTTTCCTCTTTGTGAGTATAACAAAAGACACAATAGTGGAATTGGATTTGGAAAACAAATCATCTTTTTCTCCACATGATGATTTGTTTGGTTGAATAGTGTTTGAATGCTGGTATTATGCGACATGACTCTGCCACACATCTCATAGTGTTCTGCCTAATCCTCTTTTCACAGTGTAGTCTGAAACAGGCCTTTCACTCTGTGGCCTTAGGGACATGAATAATGTTGATTCAGAGGCTGTTTCATAAACTCCAAACACAATAATCACACTCAGACTGATGTAGGCCTACAACATATCATCAAACACACAGGATTTAACTCCCTCTTTCTTTATCCAGTGACTCACTGTTCATATCATAATGATCACAGATTGATCCAGCCCACAGGGTTTGTGTTGACACTGGTTTTTGAAAAAACAATGAGTGACGCATAAGGGGCTGCATGAGCTCCTAAAAGAAAATGCATTTTACAGCAAAACGAGACTCTCAGTCAGCAGACTAAACTGCTTAAATGAAAAGAATCAACATAGATTAAAAGGAAATGTCTCACATGAAGCACTTTCGGTGGACAGTCGGGGATCTTTCCGTCTGCTTGAAACTTCACATTTTTCTTTTATTGCTGTGGTTTATGAAATGAATGACATTTAACCAAATGTGGAACAATAGCCTGAGACCTGACCTTTTGTCCGTTGTTAAGTGGCAGCATCCTGGTATAGATTGTGCAACAACAAAACATGAATAGTAATTGTTTACCAGCAGTTGGTACAATGTTACTGGGTCAATCCATCACGGGGAGACTGTCAACTTATTTATAGACAGGGGGAATAAATCAGACAAGTGGATGAAAGTTAAAAAGACAAACACAAGAACGAAAATAGGAGCGACGCAGATAATCCTTTAAATGATTTAATCAAGATGTCAGCGCCGGGAGAGATGAATGACGCGCCCTCCTATCTGTAATTAAACTTGTGCATCATTATAATGTACATATAATATGATAAACAGTCCGGTGCTGATATACTGATTTTAATATAACAGTAAATGATTTGAAGTTCATTATCAGCTGAAGTTTGAATTGTAATACTGAAGGTGAATGATTTACAGCACATTGCAGAGCTGCTGTTGTCTCTTTACTGAAACATAATTCAGAGGTGTGAAGTGAAAGAGTTTAATTATGGCTTCAACATGAACGGTCTGATGAACCTGAAAGGGATTTTTTTAAAAAATGCTCAATAATGCAGGGATTCATAAAACACATGACATTCTTTAGATGCCAGATGTCATTTGATCAGTGTGAATCACTGGAAAACTTCACTGGAAGACTGCGTCATCAAACTTTCCCAAGATTTTTGTCAAACATGTCAATTCTGGAGAATTGGGTTATTTTGATTCTTCTTTTCCACTGTTCTTAAACCAGACAGGTTTCTATGGTGACACTGAGGTGTAAATGAACAACAATTGGAAAAATGGATATACATTTTTTTTTAAAATACTTTTGAAAAAAAAAAAAAAAAGAAAAAAAACACAACATGAACACAGCAACATTTGGGAAAAAATGGACTTGCATTGGAAAAAAATGGAATTACATTACGCCAAAGCAAAAGTAGCCAAAGCGGAAGTAGCCAAAGTGGAAGTGGCTGAAGCGAAAGTGGCTAAAACAGAAGTGGTGAACAAAATAGAATTACATTAAAAAATAATAATAATAAAATTAAATTAAAAAATTACATTAAGCCAAAGTGGCCAAAGTGGAAATGGTGAACAAAATGAAATTACATTTGGGGAAAGAAAAAAAACTGCCAGACTGGGGGGTGGCAGGTATTTTAGAGTAACAGGGTGAACATTTGACTCAGGGACTCAGTTTATTTATTTTTTTTATAATTTAAGCATAAATTATATTTTTGATATCATAAAGTCATTGGATGAGAACTGTTATGTACCGGTAGTACTGTTGAAAAAATATTTTAAATGACTTTCTTTTTTTTTTTTTATTACTTGGAATTGAAACTTAATTTCAGAAAGCATGAAAGCAGACATGGCAATAAACCCAAATTGCATTTAAAATTTGATTTAATTATTTTAAATAAATCCATCTTGTGCACATATGGCTGTGTTTTATGGTAGTATAGTGAGTCAAACGTATATGAGATTAATCAAATAAATATTAGCCCACCTTTAAACAAAAACAAACCACATTATAGCATGGGGTCTCAAAAGGAACTGAACAGTAGGAATGACTACTGTACATTTTTATGTTGTTGTTCTGATTTATGTTGTTAATAAAGGGTTTTTTTTTTTAAACTTCCTGTTTGGCTTCATGTAATTCCGTTTTTTCAAATGTTGTTCATTTACACTGCAGGGCCACCGTAGGTTTCTATCATTTACCGTATTTAAAAAATACAATTTTAATCCAACCCCAGAGAGAAAAGAAAACAATGTGTACTCATGAGGAAACTGGATACGCATCGGTGTTTTCCACATGATCCTCATTTAGAAATTTCAGAGAAATGTTTTGTGTCATTCCTTTAACATCTCCCACACACTTTGGGATGAGCTGTCATAAGGTGTTGTCTCTCCTGTGTCTTTGTCATTAATTTCAAGGAAGGGACGGCGGAACACCTTCAGACGCTCAGACATTCCGTGTGACGGCTGCAGACGAAATGTAAAGAGACAGAAACAAACAAAGAAAAGAAGAAACGTTAATCTCCTTCAAGTGTGTTTCCTTCTCTGCGAGATAGCACAGATTTGAGCTGATGGGCCTGATTCCATCTGCTCCAAAAGACTCCTGCTACAACTTTCAATGTCATGTTTTTTTTTTTCTGCACGTCAGGAGAAAGGCAGGCTTGGGGTGGAGTGAAGGGGGATGGCTGAGATTACAGTGAATGTCATCCTGCCTCCTCTCTCAATCATCCACTTTCAATCCATCACCATCCCAGGGTTTGTGAGACAAGTTGGCGATGATGCCAGTAAAATGGGATCAATAGCATGGGGGGGGGGGGGGGGGACCGGACCCCCCCCCCCCCCACGGCCCAGACAATCTCTTACCCCCGTGAACTTCTGTACCCGTGATTGATTTGTCCCCTGCCAGAGCAGAGGAGGCATTAGAGACAAGAAACACGTGTGTGACCGCATGAGCATTTGTGTGCCTTTGCACCTGCGTACGTGTGTTGAAAGCATGTTTTTTTCTTAAAGTGGGGGGTGGGGTGGGTGAAAGAGAGAGAGAGCGAAAGAGAGAGCAGTGATTGATGATCTGAAGCACACACACATCATCAGTAAGGCATTTGTGAGGTGTGTGAGTCAGGAGCTGTCATCCCCCTCAGTCTCCCCAAGCAGAGGCCTCGGCTGCTGATTTATAGTAAATCATTAAAATCTGCTTATTATTGCAGCAGCTCATCACCCTCCCCCTCTCAGACCTCCCCCACACCCATAACCAGCCCCCACCTCACTACCGCCACCCAAAACTCACCCCGCCAACGCGTGAAACACACTGAGATAAGACTATGCACGCAAAGTGATGGTCAGCAAGTTTCGGTGCATTAAATCCATTTCTGACACGTGTTTGAGAATAAATATCGCAGATGTCTTGTTCCATAAACATGGAAAGGATCTGGCTATGTTCCTCTACAACACCTGGAGCCAAGCAGACTTATTTATTCACCAAAAAAATAATAAAATAAAAGGCCAATGAAGAAATCCTTATGGGTGCTCATGCTCACGTGTGCATAAACACACAGACCCGCACACACACATGCACACCTCCACTGTCTTATGTCTCTGAAAGTGAAAATGTGATGTGACTTGAACAATGACAGGTGTGTTTGTCAAGGATGTGGCTGTCACTTCAAATCAGTGGACGGGAGCATCATCCTGGGGAGACTTTCCACTTCTTAGGATTTGAACAGCTACAGTGCGCTTGACTGCGGAGAAACCAAGTTGTCAAAGTGGCATTCAGAGAAGCTCTGGTGCCGTCAAATACAGCCCTGGTTCTGGAAAAGTTGTAACTGTGTGAAATGCATATGAAATAAAACACAACGGTTTTGCAAAGCTCCATCTGTCTGTCAATTCATCCAGCCATTTTCTTTAATGGCGTTAGCGCCTATCACCAGCAGTCACTGTGCAAGAGACGGGGTACACCCTGGAGAGGTCGCAAGGTCACATCCAGACAAACCATTCACTCTCTCACTCTCATCTAGGGACGATTTAGAGTTACAAATTAACCGAAAGTGCATGTTTTTGGTCTGTGGGAGGAACTGGGAGTACCAAGTATATCTGCGCATGCACGGAAAGAACATGCAAACTCCTCCCAGAAAGGCCAGGAGATGATCTTCAACATTTTAATTGAGAGGTGACAGCTCTAAACGCTGCTCCATCGTGCCAATATTTGCACATCTCCTAAGCCCACATATCTTTTACAAAGGAACATCATATCAAATGATGAAAACAATAAATTGTACCATTTTTAAAAATGAGGTGGTTTTGAAAGTTTGGGGAGCAACACATCTAAAAACAAAACAAGTTGAGGAGTGGTCTACCAAATGCTGTAAAAGTGAGTGGTACAAATGAGAAACAGTTGGACAAACATTAGATTAACTGGCCAAAACTGAATTCAGGGACCTGGTTTTTACAAAGTGCTATAGAGACGCTGAATCTCTTAGATGTGAAGATGGGCAGAGGATCTCTATGCTGTAAAATTACGGTAAATTGTAAAAAAAAAAAAAAAAAAAAAAAAAAACTGTTAAACAATTTCAGAAGTATGTTATTTAAAAGAAAATTAGAAGGATTTAGAATTTACTATCACCTTCAGTTCTATCAAAAGATTTTAAGTACCTGGGGAAGTGTTTGTGCAAAGGGGCAAGGCCAAAGTCAGTCTTGGATTATTGTGATCTTGATGATTTCATGCAGCACATAATTAAAAACAGGACTGATTTGGTTATGGGCATGGGCTACATGAGCTCAGGAACACTTCCACAACGTATTGTCTGTAAACACAGTGCACAGAGTCACACCAGCCACAAACACTCCTGTTTTCTCTGAGTCAAAGATAAATTAAAACAGACTGAGACAAAGTGAGAAACTGTTTGGCAGCCTGACTGAAAATAAAGTTGTTGTATTTTTTTTTTTAAACCACAAACACCATTTTTTTTTTTTTTTTACTAAAGTTGAGGGACCATCTGGACTGCTATCAGTTTACAATTCAAAAACCTGCCTCTCTGATGGCATGGAGGTACATTAGTGCCTTTGCAGCTCACACATCTGCAAAGGTTTCATTAACAGCATCTCTAGCCATCTGATGATTATTAGCATGAGCAAATCCAAGAATCACAGTTTTAGGGATGAACTATTCAAGCAAGTTGTGTAGGGCGCTGAGTAAAATGATGATCACTCCACTAAAAAATGCAAGTGACAATCGCAGCTTGTCTGCTGTCGCTTCACGGTACGTTTTTTTTTTTTTTTTTTTTTGTCAAATGCATTTCAATTACAGTCTTTAACTTGAGGCAGAACTGCATCCCCATGAAGTGATTTTAATGGAGTTTGGTGCAATTGTTTGTTATGCAAGACAGGTCCTTTCTGCATAACGTAAGGAGGAAGAAAAATGACAAAGGAGGAGGGTACACAAATGAACTTTAAGGATAACATGACACAAGCGACTGAGCAGAGAAGTTAAAATCTCGTTGCTTCTTGTCAGTGGTATTTAACTGAGCACATGTACTGTTTGGAGGGGGCTACTCTCCTGCACGCATGGCTAAAACTGAATACATCCAGTGCTGGCGCTTGATTTACTAGATGCAGCATTCTGGAACCTGATTATTGTCTCTGAAGCAGCCCATCAGTATGTCCCACTTTCTGTTCCTCCTTTCCTATTTATTTCCCTCCTCTTCCTCATCCAATATTACAGCTTCCCCTCCATTTTGTAGCTGACGGCTCCAGGAAACTCGAAGCGCAGGTGCAGGACTGCAGGGCTACAACCCAAAGGCCCTGGATGCTGAAAACGGGAGAGGCGAGCCGGCACACATGCAGAATTACAACGCCTCCATTTCTCACACTGACATAATCCCCGTGTTTTATTTGTCCCCTTGTAATTCTTTTTATATCTTGGGCTTATGTTCTTTGGCATTCATTCAATCCCAGCCTCGGGACACAGGGCTCTACCAGGCCCATATGTGTGCCTTGCTCCACTTAACGCATATTAGTTCCTTTGTAACTGTGACTAAACTGGCACGTCTCAGCTGGGAGATGTGCCGGCTTTGACTGACAGTCCATGTCTGGATCCTGTACTTTGAGTCTCGCACAGCCTTGTCAAACACGGGCTCTGTCAAAGCCTCCCTCAGTCTGCTGTCAAGAAGGGAAACCGCGGAGAGCTGCAGCAGGTTTGAAACTCTGACCGCATGCCTCATCTCTGAACACTTTACGTTTGAAGTAGAGAGCCACCATTATCTCTCGCGTCGCTGTCCCGCTGCGTTAATTTCCCCCCAAAAATCCTCAAAAAGCATGCGTAAGGCTTGTTTCATTTGTAGCTCGGTGGAAAAATAACTAAAGCGAAAACTAAGTAAAACATTTATCATGCTTGCTTTTTGCCGAGATTGCCAAAGAGAGAACACAGCGAGAATTGTACGCCCCAATCAGATCAGTCACTAAAATTACATTGAGAGAGCTTTTGCAATAACAGCTTGATATTAGAACTTCAGCATGGTGCTGATGTATGTTATCGGCTGAGAAAATCTGTTAAGTCTGTGCCACGCGATGCCAACAGTCTTAAATATTGTTTTCACAACTGTGCAAGCTAATTACCTTTAATTTTTCATCTGTGCTCCAAGGGTTGTAAGAGACTGTGATTAGTGATTCATTACTTCTCATTACCTGGTCTGTCAAACTGTTTCCTTTACTTATTCAAGCTGATTAGCCGTACATGGCCTGCCTCGCTCCGTGCGGCTGAGAGAGAGATCTCAAACTTGATGTGCAGATAAGCAATGACTAGTATGGGATGGATGAAGATGAGATGAGCAAGTAATAAAGCAAAACTAGATGAGACGAATGGCCTTGTTAAAAATGCACAGTTAAAAGTTTCAAAAGTTTATGAGTCTAATTAAGTTTCAAGACAAAATTCCATGTCAAAAGAATATATATGCGTGTCCTGGAATGAGGATTGATAAATACTTTGTAGGACGTCACTCAGAAAATGGTCAAGGTGAGCCAAAGCTCGAGTGAATGAAATGTTAAAATAATTAAAATAAATAAAGACATTACTGGATTTGGCTTGGCAGCCGACACATTGAGATGATTTTCAAGCTGCTGCCAGAGTCTTAACTGGAGTTAGAAGGAGAGATCATATCTCTCCAGTTTTAGATTCTCTCCATTGGCTCCCTGTCAAATCCAGAATAAAATTCAAAATCTTACTTACAAAGCTCTCAACAACCTAGCTCCATATTATATTACAGGTTTTATTGTGCCATATTTTCCTAACAGAGCACTTTGCTCTCAGACTGCAGGTTTACTCGTGGTTCCTAGAGTTTCCAGAACCAACTTCCAGTTTCTGTCCATGAGGCTGACACATTGTCCAGTTTTAAGACTTTCCTTTTAGATAAATTCTATTCTTGTTTCAGCTCCCGTGGTCATTAACGGTGAAGCTGTGGAGGTAGTGCAACAATACAGAAAGGACAGTAGTTCTACCTGGGAACTGTTCTTGATGATAAACTGACCTTTGACCTCCATGTGAATTCACTTTGTGAAAAGGCCCATCAAAGGATGTATTTTTATCGAAAGCTTTGTGGTTTTAATGTTGATTCAACTTTTATGAGAATGTTTTATTCATGTTTTATTGAGTCTATTTTAGCCTTTACCTTCATCTGTTGGTTTGGACTTTGACTTGCAAGAATAGGAGGAAACTCTCAGGGATTGTCAAGATGTGCAGCAAAACTACTGGCATAGACCTAAGGACCCTCGCAGACCCATACAAGATGAGGTCAGGGAATAAGGCTAGGCAGATTCTGGCAAATCTTGATCACCCACTCCATGACGAGTTCAGGTTGCTTGCATCTGGATGCAGGTTTCTGCAACCCAGATGTAGAACAAACAGATTGACAAACTAATTTATCCCTGTAGCAATCAGGTTTCTCAATGCACACTAATTTTAACACTGTTAATTTTAACACTGTTACTTTAATATCTTAATGTCTTGTGTGTATGTATATATATACAGTATATAT
>JARVGV010000002.1:17963261-17974243 GCA_031762435.1 Hypsolebias longignatus
GTGTGTGTGTGTGTGTGTGTGTGTGTGTGTGTGTGTGTGTGTGTGTGTGTGTGTGTGTGTGTGTGTGTGTGTTGTGTCATAGGCTGAGATAATGACCATGATGACAGTGGCGTGGCTGATGGGGGCCAGAGGAGCTGAATGGTGACGGATGACACAGGCCTGAGCTCTGATGGCACACAGACAGTGAGTGATGACTGCACATCCTTCCCTGTGCTCCACCCTTCATTATCTCTATGGAGAGGAACACGGCACAAAGGCAGGCCGCGCTGCCCTCTCGCTGCCCTCAAACGACATCTGCTCATGGAGACAGCCACACTACCGCTCCTCTTTCACCTCGCTGTCGCGCCATCTATCTCCATCTACGCTGATCTTTCTCGCTCCTTTTCTCTTTTCTTTTCTCTTGCTCTCTGTCCCCCCGTCCACGGAGGGTATACAGAGGTCAGAGAAAGAGATAATGACTCACCCTCTTTCAACCTTTCAAATCAGGGCCTTTTCTTTCTCTCTGCCCTCCTTGTTCTTTCACTCTTAATCCTTTCTTTATTGATCTTCTCATATTCACTTGCTCTCATGCGTCTGGGAAGTCTGATCTGATGTCACGGATTGAGGGGACCCCGGGTGTTACTGTTTTAGTTAACTGGTTAAATCTTTTGATGGTGAAACTTGTTCTAAACCTGCACAATAACAACATTTAAAATAAGTTCTCTCATTTGTGCCTGTTTAACAAATCCATGCATAGCAGGCACACTTTGAGCCAATGCCACAGTTTAATTAGGTAAATGTCGCCATCTAGTGGTGAAGTTGAAGCGGTGCAGTTTTGAGGTTCTGTTCAACACACAAGGGAGGAGACTAATGAGCATGCAGACAGGTTCACCCAGAGGTCACCATCTGGCCAATTACCACTGCTGGCACATTGGAGCCGACCTGAACTGTCATCACAAGCACATCACTCCATGTCCAAACTGCCCAGCAATATGTCACCGTGCCACTCCAAGTGCCACACAGTATGGAGAGATGGGGCAACAGGAGACAGCCCCGTGACAAAGCCACCTGGTCATCATGGCAGACACGACAGACTGCTGGCCCACCTGCTTAGCTCAGTTTTGGAGGACGCTCAGTGGACTCTCAATGTCATTAACCCATCTCAGTGTCCACCTTGACTGACAGGTGTTTATTGTGTCTTTGACATTTGCTTCCTTGAAGGGGGGAGGGGGGGGAAACAAATCAATCCACAGTGAACAGAAGGCAGAAGATGCTTAAAATAGCTTGCATTGATCACGCTGCTGAAACATACAGGCAACAGTTGCAGCTGGATGTTTTATGGGAAAGACGTGGTTCTCACGTATTCAAACTCGAGGCTTTTTCCCAACACGAGCTCCAAACTTCCCAGACTTTTTTCCGCTGCGATGTAATGATTTAATAATCCAACTGGTATTATAAACAATAAAGCCGAGAAAGAAACACGAACAGTGCTGTGGCTAAGACAGGAGGGTATAAGGGAGGGGTGCGTTTTTGGCATATTATAATAACCATCTGTACAATCGAATAGAAAACTACATCTTGCTGTTCGAGTCATAAAGAAGGGGAACAGATGTTAATCCCTAATGGAGTTGACAGGCACTTCCCTGTCTTTCGCATGAACATATTGAGTTTCTGAATAAAGGAGGGGGATCAGAAGGGAAGGTGTATCATGTTGCACTCATAATACATGCATATCAAAGACCCCAGCTGTTGGATCCCCTCTCCTGAGAGACAGCATTATTAAATCTGCACTCAGCAAGCATATCACACCAGCACAAGAGCTTAAGCCTTTCCATCAGTGGGCTCCATCGGCTCGGCGGTTTGTAACCTATCACACAAGGAGATTATATCATCCTTTAAAGTGTACAGCTAATCAGTGCCACACACCTGTGTCTTATTTAGCCCTTATTTGAGATCAGAGTTGAGATCTGAGAAGGAGAAGAAAAAACTCAAGTGCTATAAGTATAAGGGAAGTGTGTGGTTCATAATTGGCATGATTCACACACACTCACACTCGCTCTTCGCACTCCTGCTGTCAAGGGATGAGGGCTGAGATACTGCCAAAAACTCTTTTTTGGTTCTCTGTAGCAGAATCCTTGTGGCTGATAAAGCCACAGTTTGGTCCCCAAACCTGAAGTTCGTGCTTTGGTTCACCTTTTCACTCTGTGTGGTGAAGATCCATCAGTGGATGACAAGATGACCAGGGTTTGTCCACTAGGTGGCAACATATACCTTCAAATGTGGAGATAACTGCCTGGTCCCAGTGACAGCAGCTTTCATTGAATATGATAAATCATGTGCTCACCTGAAGCAACATCCTTCTCCATGTTTCCTCCGCCATTCGCCTTCTGAGCACCGACAGATGTGCTGCTCAGGTTCCCCTGGGACCTGAGGAAGGAGAGCAGGGCGCCCTGGTGCACGAGTGGATCTGCTGGTCCTGAGGTCAAACCGTCGAAGGTGGAAATGGGAGGCTCGGCCACAGCTCTGCCCCACTGTTCAGTGCTGCCCTGGTTCTTCTCTCTGGGAGCCTCGAGCTCAGCGCCGGACGGTCCCACTTCCTTTGGCTCGAGGACGTCGTTTGTCAACATCTTCCACTTGTCAGGAGCGTCAGATTCCAGCGGATTGGAGGACTGCGCCGATCCGTCGCCGTGGCCTACAGAGCCTGCGTTCAGCGAGTTCATCTCGCCTTTTGTTCCCTGCACCAAAAGGTCACAGTGATATGAGGGTTTCACGCCGAGTTCAGCTGGTGCATTAGAGCAGCTTTGTAGCCGGCGGGTAATGGAGGACGAGAGTCCATTATTAAAAAGGCCAGACATCTGTAGTACAGCGGGAGATGTGGCTGCATGAGATGGGACAGAGTCAGGCCTGCAGGACAAATCCAAAGGTTCATACTGGGACTTTCTGGTTGGAGCAGATGAAGAGCTATCTCCACCTGCATGCTTGTCAGCATAGTCAACCTGTTTGCTAACAAGAAGGCCTTTTTCAGTGTGGCTGTCTGAAGCAGCAAACTGAGCGGCAGCTGGGTTCCAGTCCTCCCTAGATCTGGGTCTAGATCTGGGTCTGGGTCTGGGTTTGGGGCTGCTGCTGCTGCTGTCGCTGGGCTGCAGAGGAGGAGAAAGATCTCTGTCGTCCTGCCAGCGGGGGAAGTTGTAGCGATCCAGGTGGAAGCTGAGGGAGGTGGCGGTGTACTCAGTGGCGAGTGGACACCTGTAGACGTTCTCACCTGACACACAGAACAGGAGAAACATGACAGGACAGATTACAAAACTGTGCTTTTATGAAGCATTCTGAGCATTTTTTTATTTTTTTTTTGCTCTACATGCAACAAGACCAGTTGTCTAAACATGAAAAATGTTGCAATCTCACACCAGGCTGAGTTGAATGATTTAAGTGCTGCCCTGCAGTAAATCAAGCTTGTAATCAGCTTTCAGCTCCAGTGATCCATCATTTTACAGTATGAACGCCACCACCACGCGCAATAAATACACCCAAAGATGTTAACAGCAAACAAGATTCTTCCAGAAATAATAAACAGTGAAATTGTTAAGCAACTAGAACAAGGCAGATGTTGCAGACATGAGCTGTATTCCATCAAAGCCAGTAAGTGGGTTTCTCAGTCAAACAAACAAACAAAAAGAAAAAAGAAAAATGCAAAGTCCAACATGTGAGTCGCTCTGATTAAACCCACCATCCACTATAGCTGAGTTTATTTTCACTTCATGCTTGACAAATGACATGTTGGAAGCATAATTCAAAAAGTACAAAGTGTGTTATTGAGGAGAACGACGCCGAGCGATTTTTCTCCCTTTTAGCTTGTGAATGATTTCCGTCTGGAGACGAGATTTCATCTCGCACGCCATAACTTTTAATTAAAGGTAATTTAAATGTCTTCTTCCCTCTGTTTACCCACACTTTCATCCTTATAGCTATCACACAAATACCCTGCAGGGGTTAAACACACTCTCTGTGACCATTTTGAGTTAGTGATTGTCTCAGACCTCTGCCTTGCACTGTCTTTAAACAGCCCAGCTGTTTCGCTGCCATTCCAATTACAGTAAAAGTCATCCGACGCCATTAAGCCACAAATATTGGCAGTTTATTGCCCAACACTCTCTTGGCATTTGAAGGTCAGGTCATACATTATACTGTGTCTTTTAGGGATGCGTCTGGGATAGGGAGATAAACCCACCACCATTAATTTAATTCTATGCATATTGATGCCTTATTGTTCTTCTTTAATGGACTAATACCTGAGTTACTGCAGTGATTCATCCCTGCCACAGAAATATCAATTTCATACACCTTAAGATCTGACCCTGAGGTAATGCTCAGAGCTATATCTACATCTAATGATCTGTAGCTCTACTTTGTTCCCAACTTTAGTAGAAAAAGCATCATTTTTTTTAGCTGAACGGTAGTAAAAGTGGGGCTGTTTTCTTCTATTAGGATGTGCAAAAGCGAAAATAGCACCCGCATATTAATTAAATCGAGCTCAACTTAATGAGATTGAAGAGTCACAGCTGAAATGGAAAAATTATGCCCTTGAACTGAAGTCAGCTCTCGCTCTTTTGCATTGTATATGTTTGTGTGTGAAGCGTTTTTGATTTAAAGTCTGCGTGCATGTAAAGTGCGTGGCGACGTGCGTGGGTGTGCTAGAGCGGGAAAGAGACCTTAACCGTGCCACACCCTTAGTCTCCAGTAACGCACACAACAACAAAAAAGAAGCCTAATGGAACTCGTCGAGACACACTATATATCTCAATTATTCTGCGGCTTAAATTACGATGACATTAACGGCTTGCTCCAAAAGCAGAAAACACATATATCTGACCTCATCTTTCAATGTGGCCCTTCCTAAACCCATTTGCCAAGAGCGGTTAAACAACACAAAAGGATGAAGACGGTGCCTTTTCTCCCTTCCTTTGGATGGGTGCCATCTTTGTGATTGCCTGGTTCATGCTAACTTAATCAGTTTAAGATTTACTTACAGTGCCGAGGCTCACATTATGTGAGAGGAGTAATTTTAGAGCTTAGATTTATCAAGCAAAACTCCAATTACTGCATCATTACAAACCCCCAGCCCCGCTCACCTAACACAGAGCATCTAATGAAGTGATGCATATGAGTTATCCTCATCTTACTAGAGGTGCACAGTAAAGGGGAAATAAATTAAAAAAAAAAAGTGAGACATGTCTTTGGAAAAAGCAAGCACACAGCTTGGACAAGTGATTCATTTCATATGAAAATGGGCTTTAAGATTTACAGCCATAGATCCCCCCCGTCAATGCAATCACACTCTCACATATTATTTGCTTACGCGGGCATTTGGCAGTTATATTGTAGGTATCAAACTCTGCATACAGTGGAGCGTTGGCTCTCTCTCTATATGTGCAACCACACACCTGAAATGCAAAACAGAGATGCACGTTGGCTGGTTTGGTTTAAGATGAAACGGAGTGAGAGTCGCACACAAGACTGGTGAGGGAAAAAAAACAAGGGCACCAGATGTTCTTTGATGTTTATAATAGCATATATTATTAATATTAATTAGACCACATAGTCAATGACGCATTTGGGACGTTTCCAAGTCAATTAAGCCAAATGGCATTCAGGAGACGGCGGAACAATATTTCAAGGCAGGTGTTCAGAACTCCCTGGGTAAATCTTTTTATCTGCATGCTAGGAAAACAAGCATTTTGAGCTTAATTTGAGCCTCATATCTGCAATAATAATTAAAAAGAGGATTAAAAGACAGAAGTGAGAGGGAGATGGAAAAGCCAACAGGTATAATCAGTTCAGAAAAAGCAGTCAGACTGGCTGATCTCTGAAGAAGAGGTGATTCTTTTAAGCCAAGTTAAACCTGTATTTTTATTTATTTACTTTAAAGAAGCGTTTTACTGTTTGCAATCATGAAAAATGGACTGATGCAACTGGAGCTAACAAATAAAAGTGATATTCTGAGCAGCAGCCCACTTTATCCGTGTCTCTGGGTAAACCACTGCTTGTATTACCATTTACAGTTTTAGGGACGCTTATCACTTCAGGCACTCTTTGGCTGCGACACTTACAGCAAAAGCAGCTTCAAAAGCAGTGGGGAAAAGGACAAAACACATGTAGGGACAGCACCATCGCATGGTATCTGCTCGCTGACCTTGAGGTTAAGAATACTGAATGGGACTAATTAATAACTGTCAGCAGATTTAATATTTTTTAGGCACGCTTGTATTCAGATGTAACTGGTCTGATGTAGGTCAGAAGCCTGCAGCATGTGCCCTTTATGAGTTTATCATTTTTAAAAAAAGACGTGCTATTCCTAATCTCAAATTATAATTAAAGCCAAAGAGCATTTTTTTAAATACGTCCTGATTAGATATTCAGACAAGCATTTTGCAGCCTCCTTTTGAAATCATCTTCTAATGTAAGATGGTGGTTATTTGTAGTTTCACATCGTAAAACCAGTGCTGTATCTGGCTGGATCAGGCACAGGCTCTGACAGCCATGACTGTACTATATTTGCTATCCATATTGAGAACATCAATAACTTCATGACCACCATAGGCTGACTATGAATAATGCAGCCAGTAATTCTGGACTAATCAATGTTCCTCAAGCTGAACATCTGGCGGTGGTAATTCTTCCCCAGCATCTCCGCTCTCCTGAATTAGAAAACACTTTCTACCCTCTCTCATCCTCTACATCCAACCTAGTCAGACAGACTTGATCGGTTACAACCCCCCCCCACCCACCCCGCATCCCCTTCTTTGAACAAAACTTACCCTTGTTATTAAACTCTCGTCAAGTGGTGCGTGTTCTCCATATGTGTAGGATTTACCTATCTGTCCCGCAGCAGACCTGTGCGTTGAGCCAGGGCCAGCAGTGTGTGATTGTGTTAATTAATCTGTCATTGTGAGCGCAGGGAGCAGCTGCAGAGGTCTCTGGGATATATTGTCAGAGCTAAACAATGCGGTGCTAAGCCCCCAGAGTGAGTCTACCATTACACAGGACTAAGAACAGAGAGGAAAAGGAGGAGAGGGGGGGGAGAGAGAGTCTGCCAGATCCATCATTGACTAAAGCAATGACGCCTGACCTTTACAATGAATTAGTTTCCATGCTTAATATTGACTGAAATTAGAGTCTGATACTGAATGTGCCATCCCAGAACTGTGCACACTCAAATCCTCAGCTAGCCAACTATCATAAATGTTTCTGGAAGTGACACCGTATGGTCTTGGAGATATGGGAGAGGAGGGGGGGTTAGAAACAACAGAGCTTGTATATGTTCCTTAAAGAGCAACCAGAGAGGGATTTGGCCACAAACTGCCAGCATTTCCATGTAAATATGCAGATACCAGTATGTGTGTACAATATGAAAACAAAACATCTAATGGGATTAGACCTGATCCATTTATCTCTGCTATACGGACATCGTTTAAGCGGATGCTGGATCAAATCCCAGCAGAGCGCGTCAGACTTAGACAGCTGTGCCACTCGGAGACTGTAAGAGTAAAGCGCGCACATTAGCTATGAAGACATCAGACAAAGTTCAGACTTATTTCTTCTCTTAACAGCACTGTTCCAGCAGTAATTTAGGCTCATGATAACGTGTTAGCAGGATGCCATGACAAGAAAGGCATCTTACCCATTGAGCCGAATCATCCAAATCACCAGGTGGAAAAGAACACTATCAATAAAAATACCAGGTGGTAGATCAAATCATAAAAATCACTGGGTGGTATATATCAAATCATTAAAAACACCAGATGGCATGCATTAACATCTTGTGCCCCGTAGGCAAGGGGTGGGGATGTGACAGATATAAAATAGAGGGTACTAATTATCCCCACAATTCAACATGACGCCATTATCTTTAAAAGAAAGACAAAGTCCTCGTGGATGACGGTGTCTGTGGTGGTTTTACTGACCCCGTGCTTCATGCCAACGCACATAATGCAGCATAAAGAAGGAATAGAAACAAGAACATTACCTGCTGTAATTTGAAATGTGCCGAGACACAATGACTTGTTAACAGAGTAAGAGAAAAATGCCTAAACTGGGAATTAGATTGCGACGCAATCAATGGGATTACGTATTCTGAAAAGCTTACGCTCACGAACATCTTGTGGAGAGCTGCGAAACCCTCCTCCAAAGGCTGAGCAGCGCTTCTTGTCAAACTTAACAAGGTTTTAAAATTTACAACATTGGATTTTTTTTATTGTTTTTACCTGTAGCTGGAGGGGAAGATTGTGGCTGATGGTCTAGAGTGCCGCTTGAGTGGGAGTTCCCCATCTCTGTTGGCCCATGATGACTCACACTGCCTGGGCTCCCAGGTCTGCTGATGGCTTTGGCGTCTGGATCACCGAGACACAGTTTCCCATCATCTAGACATCGCTCAGGCAAGTAGGACGAGCACCGCTGCTGATCTTTAGCCCTGTACATTTGCTGATCAATCGAAGGTCCAGGCGCCATGATCTGCCAACCTGCGTAGCTGCCACTGCTTTTGAAAACCTCACTGTTAGAGATGACTTTCTGCAGGTATTCCATGCTGGTGGAGCTCAGTGGAGGGTGGAGATGATTTAAGCCAAACAAAGAGGAACTGTCTGTGTCTGTTAGAGAGCTTGAGGAAATCATCCGCCCTAGCATCTCTCTGACCTTAATGTCTGCACCTGCTGTGGCCATCATGTGGTTATAATCTGATAAATCTGCTCTGTTGGGCATAGGGAACCTGTTGTGAAAGCGGGATACGTATTGGGAGTAGAGGTTGCTCGGATGGTCCTGTGTTAGATTACTCAGCTCAGCAGAGGAGTCGTGATCAGCAAGGACGCTGCTCTTGGCAGCCAGCTTATTGAGGTGGACTTTCATGTGGTTCTTGAGAAACCAGGGCTCCTTGAAACGGCGGCCACAGATTTGACAGCAGTGCTCAAACGAGTCCTTGTGTTTCCTCATGTGGCCCTTCAGGAACCAGGCCTGGCTGAAGGTCTGGCCGCACACCTCGCAGGGGAATTCACCGACGGGCTTCCCCTTGTCGGCATCTCCCACCGACAGTTTTTGTCCCGCACACGAGTCGGCGGTTATGTGTGCTATTTCAACGTGGCCGATGAGATCCTGCTCGTGTGCGGCGGCAAACTCGCACAGAGTGCATTTGTAAGGTTTGTGTAGGATCCTGATGTGGCGCTCGAGCTCTTGGTGCTTCCTGAACTTCCCCTTGCAGAATGAGCAGCGGAAGCTGGTGGCTTGGGCCTGGATGAGCTCATCTGGGACAGCGGTCGCTGCAGGAGAGGTGGATGTGTGCGGTTGCAGCTCTGCTGTACAACTGTTTACTAATTGAGGCTCTGTTGGGACGGTCGACAGTAAAACCTTTTGAGGCTGGTTTGTGCTAGAAGGTGGTGGTTGCTGTTGGCTAACAACACCAGCTCTCATTTGTCTGTCTCGAAGTATTGCCCTTTCCTCGAGCTCATGAAGCAGCCTGTTCTCCTCTCTAACTCTCCCACGGCCTTTGCCCAGGATGCCTTGCTTGTGCGTACGGAGGTGTATCTTCAGGTTGCCCTTCTGCGCAGCCCTGTGGTCGCAGTATGGACACTTGAACGGCTTCTCACCGGTGTGAGTGCGCATGTGAAGAGAGAGGATGCTGTTGAAGCGGAAGCGCTTCCCACACAGTGGGCAAGGGTACTTCCTGTTCTTACGGTTGTCGTCTTGGGCAGAATTAACCTGCGAGACAATGCTCTGATTTGCGATCCTTAAGAACTGGGAAAGCTCAACTCTCCCGTTCATACTGCTGAGAATTCTTCCATCCATGATTTGATTGGCCAGAAGTGCCATCTGGATCCTAATTGGGTGGGTGGATGGGGTAATGAAGATGCCCTCTCGGGAACTGGGTGACGTTACTGTTTGGTGATCAGGGGTATCTTTCTGGTACAGTCCAAATGTTAGCCGTGGAATGAAGTCAGTTTGCAATTAATCGGCTGAACCAGAACCAGGATTCCTGCTGCTCAGATGCAACTTCTGTTTGCTGCTGCTCGCACCTATAAGAAAAGAAAAGAAAAAAATCTTATTATTCTAAATTTAATGCTGTTTTGTATGTAAATTTAAAAAAAAAAAACAGGGACGTTAGGTGTCAGTACAATTATGTGCTGTCACTAAATGTGAAAATCTGCAACTGCATAATGCCAGTGGTGCACTGCAAATAGGTCAGGAAATAGAGCAAAGTAGGTTCAGACACTTGTCATCCTGTCTTAAGTGCACCGGTGGTTTTAGATTATTGCTGGAGACAATAAAAATGCTGATTATGTCTAACCACAAGGCTTCCTCACACAAGGGCACGGTGAAAATCTTGTCCGGATCACGTTTTGTAATGACACGATACTAATGCAGCGCAAACAGTAAAGTCTACCTACTTCTGTTATTTTATTTTTATTTTTTCAAAACCCTTAGAGGTTGAAATAAGATTAAAATAAATAGCTGAGCTTTAGCTGTTCTCCTTCAGTTAAACTCTTACAAGTATAATTATCTCACCATAGCATTTACAAATTGAAACAACTGAGTATTAAATGCAAAAAAATGTTTAAAAAAAATCAACTGCTGTAGCAGCTTGGGGGAGGATATTGACGTAGAAAGCCTCCACTTGCCAGCTTTTTTTTTTTTTATGCAACTGTGGCATCAAAACAAAGCTTCAAATTCATGTTGTGCTACAATGATAGAGGTCACACAGACGAGCTCTGCGCAGCACCAAAGGGCGCAGAACAAAGAATGCACTGTCCACCCTGAATTAACACAGGCTTACATCATCCTGGATCGCAACCCCCAGTCAGTCACGAAAAATGATGTACACAAAACCACAAAGACAAAAAGTTAGTGCGATGGTATGCGTGTTGTTGTGGGAGCTGCTCACAGCAGCATATCAGAAATTTACGTCACCACGTGTTATTGACCAAATCATGTCTGACCTGGGGGGGGGGGGGGGGGGGGAA
>JARVGV010000002.1:17978653-17992266 GCA_031762435.1 Hypsolebias longignatus
TTCCTGGTCCACAGTCTCTATGACCTCTACTCTTCTTTCTCTTTCATTCTCTTCATTCATTAGCTCCTCAAAGTACTTATTCCATCTTCCCATCACACTCTCCTCACTTGTTAGAACATTACCATTCCTATCTTTAACTAGCCTAACCTGCTGCACATCTTTTCCAGCCTGATCCCTCTGTCACTCCAATCAGCACAAGTCCTTCTCACCCTCTTTAGTGTCCAATCTCCCATACAACTCATCGTACACTCTTTGCTCTATGTTGCATCTACAGTATTTATATTCCTGTCTCCTCTCTTCAGTCTTCTCACTGTCATATCCTTTCTTGGCTATCCTCTTTCCCCAAATACAGTAGCTTCCTGCACTTCAGTATTCCACCATCAGGTTTCCTTACAATCAACCAATTTTCCATTCTCTGTCCAGATGACACACCAAGTACCTTCCTACCCATGTCTCTAATTACTGTTGCTGTAATAGTCCAGTCATTTGGAAGCTTTTTCTTACCACCCAGAGGCTTTAACAGCTCCTTTCTAAACTTCTCACAGCATTCCTGTTTCCTCAGCTTCCATCATTTTGTCTTCTCTGATTTTACTCTTTTTTTTCTTCACAACAGTCATTCTACACACAACCATCTGATGTTGTCTGGCCGCACACTCCCCTGCTACAACCACAGTCTCCAATCTCCTTCAGGTTTCTATACAGAATGTAGTCGACCTGCGTACTCCTTCCTCCACTCTTATACTGTAGGTCACTCTATGTCCCTCCTTCTTTTGGAAATGTGTTAACTACAGCCATTTCCATTCTCTTGGTAAAATCCACCACCATCTGTCCTTCCTGGTTTCTTTCCTTGACACCAAACCTACCCATCACTTCCTCCTCGCCTCTGTTTTCTTCACCAACATGTCTATTCAGGTCTGCTCCGATCACCATTCTCTCCTTCCTGGGAATACTCTCCATCTCTTTATCCAGCTCCTTTCTTTCTCCTCTATGTCACATCCAACCTGTGGAGCATAACCACTGACAACGTTTAGCATCAGACCTTCTACTTTTACCTTCAGGTACATCAACCTATCTGACACTGTTTTCACATCTACCACATTCTTTGTCAGCTCCTCCTTCAGGACCATGCCTACTCCGTTTCTCTTTCTATCGCTGCAAACCATACTGCCCTTCCACTTGGTTTCTTGGATACATAAAACACCTACCTTCCTTCTCTGCATCATGTCAGCCAGCTCTCTACCTTCACCTGTCATTCTCCCCACATTTAGAGATGCCACCCTCAGTCCAACAGTCTTGACTTTCCTTTCTCCCTCTGTCTCCTGACACGTTTCCCTCCTCGTGGTCTTCGACTAACAGTAACACAATTTCTGCCGGCACCCTATTTGTCAACAGAAATGGTGCCAGAAATTGTTAACTTGGGCCTCGACCAGTCTGGTATGGTGTTGTTTAAATGCACTCACATATTAGTTTGGGCAAAAGTGTTTTTTGTAGGATGCCATTCCTGACACAACCCTCACCATTTACCCAGGCTTGGGACTGTCACAAAAGTTATAGTGGTGCTCCCTAGTGATGATTTCAGTTTGTGCTTCAAGTATGAACTGAAAATTACTCTCAGCTACTACCACACCACTTTTTTTTCAGTAACTATCCAATTTACTGGGTTATAGCCTTTTTCTGTTTTTACTACAATTGCTTATATGAGGTGGCCATCTTGATTTGGATTGACTCCAAAAGTCAGTTGTAGATTAACTTCCGAATGAATACTTTTTTAGAGTTGTTTTAAAACTCATCTGGTGGTTCACGAGATACATGCACTGATAGGACAGACAAAAGAATGCACAGGCAAACATGGATAAAAACAAAAACCCTTTGTCCTTCAGTGACAGGTTATAATTATCTAAAATCAAATAGAGATAAATACTCTAGCAACCGTTGTGACAATATAATGTACCTAAGATCATTTTTCCTCATTTGTTACCGTTTAAATTTTATAGAGAAACTGAAGCAACTGTTACGTAGATTTTTTTTTTTTTTTTTTTTTTTTTTAATGTCTAATATATTCTGATTCATGGACGGGTTTCAGATGCTGACTTTGTCTGCATCAGTATCATACATATATCCAGCACCTGCTGTGTATAAGTATGATACTGATGCAGCTCGATGTTGAGCGTATCCGTAGATGTCCCCCTTTATTCTCTTTGATGCTGTTCTGTCATCATCAAAACTGCAGATAATAATTTATGATGACTTTCACCATTTCTGCAATTCAAAGACTTCGGGCTACAGAGGTTAATAGTCTTAATATCACAAAGCAGGGTCACAGACAGAAACTAAAGCCTCAATGCCACGCGTTTTGCCCCCTGCATGTTGCTCCCACCCACTCGCCTACCCACCAAAACAGCAGAGAGCCAATCATCACGAGGACCGCCCTGTCAAGGGGAATGAAGCGTCTGTACAAGGAAGAGGGCAGTGGTAACACAGCTGCCCGCCATGACCCGCACAAAAGATAGCGCCCATATACTTTCTGACAGCCAGATTAATGAAACCCTATAGGAGCTCCTCTGTAGGCCTCCCAAAAGCCTGACGGAGACAGAATAGTCTAACCAACGCCATTCATTACTGCGGGTATACAGAGCACAGAAAGAGCACACACAGCACTGACAAACTAGCTCCTTGTGAGTAATCGCTAAAGAACTCATAAAGGAATACATACACATTTGTTGAGGATGCAGTAAATCTATGCCACTCCTTTTAAACTATCAAAAACCCAGCTTGGGCCCTGTAAAAATAAATCTGGCGTGCATGTGGCACATCAATGATGTGCCGTTATTTCGGAGTCAGCTATTTCATACTTTCAGTGAAAGGAGGCTTTCGATTAATTTGCTTGTCTCAGTCTGTAATGCAGATTAGTGGCCCTGAATGAATGGTGAAGAGGTGTGTGTGTGTGGGGGGGTGGGGGGGGGGGGATCCTGTGGCAACATACTTAAGATACAGAGTAAAGCATTAGCAAGACAGATGGAAAACAGCAAGTTTGCACGAGGGCACCGGCTGTGTGTATACAGTACCTGTATGAGTTAGAAGGAACTTTGCACTTGCATTTGTCATTTGGAAGATTTAAAGTTTTTTATTTATTTATTTTTTTTTTTAATGGCAAAAGCCCCAAATTTCTGTTTATCTGGGGCAGCGAAGATGTGGAGATTATGAGCTCTAGGTGAAGTGAAGAAAACATGCAGCATCATTAAAACAAGCGTGTACAAGAATGTATTTTATACACAGACGTCAGCCTTTTCGAGCCTTGAACCACATCACAGAAAAGGAAATACAGTGCGCATGCATGCAAAGAATCCCTATCTCACACGCTTTCATTCTCTCGTGCACACGCATTCACGCACAGAATCACACAGGCACGTGTGCATAGAATGTATTTTAAATCATTAATGTGTAAACAGTTGCTCTTATTTGCACGGACCACCTGTTCTTTCTGGACAGGAACAAACCTTTTGGCGTACAATGGGGCGAGTGAACAGTGAGGGGTGCGTAGAGGATGTCTTGCACAGGAGAAGCCTATCCACATGGTGTAGGCTGCATCAGATGGTTGGGCCCCGCATGATGGCCGCCAGCTCCGACATAAACGCACACTGAGCTCCAAAAATGGAGCTCCTTTCAGCCTGCGACGTATTGAAGTGTTTTGCTTACAAGAACAACTTCTCCCTGATGAAAAATGAACGCAAGCGCTCGTCACTGTGCCATTTAATTCAACAGGACTCCTAACTGAGAGAAGATAATCTTGTTTTTTTGCATCCATCTCTCGCACATCGCTCAATATTTGCGAACGTGGAAGGAATGGAAGAGAAATTAGATCCACTTTGAGTTGCGAAAGCACTTGAAGGCACTAAAACAAAAGTCATTAAACGAATCATCACAAAATCACAGCAGGACTCGGGTAATGCCACTTACAGTAGCTCATTAAGCTATGGCATCCACAGGAAAAAACTGACAAACAAAGAGCATAATCCAAGGCACATTAACTGGGCTGATAATTCAATGAAGTCTCATTTGGCAGCCATCTTGCCCTTATGAAAGTCTTTTTTTCTTTCTTTCTTCCTGTAGAGCACAGACCTCTCCATAAAGTTTCTACCTCTCTTTGCCTTTTCTCTCTCTCTCATACACACAAACACACACTCTATCTTTCTAAAACAACAAAACATCCACCATTAGACAACGGGGTACCAGCGTAATTAGAAAATGACTTCCTTTGCAATCCTAGCTAAGTAGTTTACACACTGTAATTACAGGGACAAAATCATCTTTTCATCATTTCACTGATTGAGCTCATCAACCCAGTGGGATCCCAGGACCGTGCTCAGGCAACATCTGGGCTAAGAGAATTAGCCCTCGGTTTAGCAGGCCTTACACAGTGGCAAGCAAAGCAGCGGGAACGCCGGACATGGCGGTGCGTGGCACACACCTCTAATGTTCGGATTGTGATCGCAAACTTTGTCAGACTGATGCGATTCGGGGGACAGCAAAAAATACTGAAGAGAGCGCAGCTAAAAATCTCATATCAAACTTTCACTCCCTTCGAGATCACTCCTTAACTTGCATCAAGGGTTGACCTTGGAGTGCAACAGCACATCTATTCATGGGAAACTTTATGTGTTGTAATCCCCCCCCACCGCGTACCCCCCGAGCCTTGACTTTCTAACAAACACATGTGGTCCAGGAGCTGAAGGTGAAGTGCTTCTGTTCATCTCTGTCCTGCAGAAGGGCTCCGACTGCCTCTGTGTGTTGGCAACAGAGGCAAGTGTTTAATGTGGCAGCTGTTAGCCTCGTGGATTTTCACTAATCACTCTCTCCTGATTACTCTGATGAGTGTATGATGCTCTTAAATAATCAACCCGCAACGAAAAAAAAAAAAAAAGAAAAATAATTATCATCATCTCCCTAAGTAGTGCAGCTGCACCCGCCTGCAATAATTACAACTAGAACAGGGCGCCTTCTCTCGTCACTTACAACCACTTATTATTAGAGATAACGCTAATTGGTGCAGTGGTGGGCGACAATTCTTCATGGGGTTCGTCGTAAAAAGCCAAACCTTGAAAGTTATGGCGCATTAGAGGTCTTAAAGCCAAGGTGCGGTATTAAACGCTGCACGCTGAGACATGCTGATGATCTGAGCCAGGGGAGTAGTAGAAGTCCTATCAGTAGCCCCTTGGTTTCCTCGCTGCCTTGCCCTCGCTACCCTTCCCCCCACGCCTGGTATCAGCCTGGCAGACACAATTAACATTTTCATAAAAACAATTCCCGGCCTCCAATAGTCCAATGTAATTTGTTTTCCATCTCTGTTCATTAATCATTGTTTAAATCGGTGAGCCATCCCCTCCACTCTGCCATCTGCACTCAGCTGTGTTACAGATATGACACCTTCCCTCTTAATGGGAGCTGACAGCCAGGAGAGGAGGCCTGTGGAAAATAGCTTCCTGCATGTGCACTTCCACCTCACATATACTGCCAGCAGGTGAGAGAGGGGGTATTTAATGGGTTCTGATTAATCTCAAAGGCAAACAACGTTACACTACAAACGTTGTAAGCACGCAGCACGTTTCATGTAGCACAGCGAGGCTGCAAAACGTCTGAAGCGGCGCAGATATACACGCTCGAGCACAAAAGCGGTGCAATCCAGATTTTGTCAAACTTTAATGCTGTTTTTTTTTTCTTCTTGTTAAATTAGTGCAGCATTCCTACAATGTGCTATTGTTTTCCTGGAATTGGGAGCAAGGTTATTAATTATTCACTGTTGTGTTCTCATATGAGGGGGGCTATGCTTTTCACTGTATTGCCTCATAGTTCAAATACTTAAGGGCCATAGTACTCGGGCAAATTTCGCGAGGCAACATCACAGCGGTATCATTATCACGAGGCATACACTTAGGAGATTAAAGGTTTCCTGAAGAGTCTGAATGATTGGAAATGTTTTTTTGTTTTTTTCCCTGATACATTTTAGAAGTTCTTGCATTTCGTTGGCAAGAGACATCAAATAACTTTTGTCATACTTTTTTTTTTTCTTCCCCCCAAGTGATTTTAAGCCTAAGTCTAAACAGCTTAGGCATTGTTGCAGGGAGAAAATCCTACTCAGTGTGGTGGTAGGAGGGTGCCAAAAAGTTCATCTGGCTTGTTGATTTCACCGTGGATTACACATATTCAAATCATGTGCCTCGTGTTCAAACAAGTGCCTCTATCAGGGAAGAAAGTTGCCAAACAGAGCTTTGTCATGTAAGCTGTACGAACCGACTGCAGCACGATGAGAAAACAGGCCGTGGCACAAGTCACAGTTTCATCCGGTCCATTCCCATCCAGTTTCATGATGGGTATCCTTTTCAAAAAAGCCTACTTTTCCTGAGCTGATGAAAACTTTTAGCTCCATTTAAAACACTTGGGTTGGCACAAAAACAATTCAAATAAACGCTCAAGCTTCTTATTGTTTTGGGGTGGGGTGGGGTTTCTAACAAGGACAACAGCAGCATCAGTAAATGATGTGTATATTCAAAAGCTGAATATTTCATGGTGATTGATCGCACTGACTGCCACCCACCTGCTCCTCCTCCTGTCCCACCGGAGCTGGCATGAGGAGAATTCAGTAATTGAGAAGAGCAGAGCATGGTCTCTCTTTGCTCACATATGACAGATGGGGCATCATCGCTTCAAAGGAGAGCATTTGGAAAACAGGAGGAAAGGGGAGGGGGGCAAGAGGGTGAGGGGGGCTTTGAAAGTAGCTGTGCCACTCTCTGCACAGGTGACAGCTTCCATATCTGAGCAAGTGCCTTTAAAAGCTGCAAGAGTGCAGGGTATAAATGCACAGATGAGAAGTTTAACATCTTTGTTCTCCACAGATAACTTCAAGAACATCTTATCCTGAATAACATTATTGTGACGTCACAAAACGGTCTATGGTGTGGCAATAATAATAATAATAATAATAATAACAATAAAAACGCATAATAAAGCATGTTCATGATTTTAGCACCCTAAAAAAAATGCCCGCCGGATGATTTTTGCGTTTTTTCCAAAGCCTCGTCTGATCATAACTTCTGCTTCCATCACCTCTCAACCCCTCGACATTACTTCAAGAAGGAAATAAGAAACAGTTGCATCCTCCTGAGAAACGTGTCTGTCAGAATCTGTCTCGTCGGAAACTTTTTTTTTTTTTTCCATCTGTCCTTAAATCCAGACGAGGAGCAGAGGTTTCTCTTACCTGCCGGGTTCGGTGGTGCGCGCGGAGGAGGACGCGATGACAGATGGAGTTGAGTGCAGGGAGTGATGCTGAGCAGGATGACTGGCTGCTGACTGACGGACTGTACGCTCCGCACGCTTTATCACGAACGCGCAGCAGCACGCGCAGTCAGGTCGCAAATCTTCCCCTCCAAGTTCCCGTTCGCCTCCAACAGAGCACGTCCGAACGCTTCCGGTCGGAGGCGACGCCGCGCGCTGTGCTGCGGTGTGTTGTGTTTCCAGCTGCAGAAAGAGAGGATCAAATCTTGTTGGGTGTTTTTTTTTTTTTTTTTTTTTTTATATATAATTACTTGGGATACTTCGACATGTCCCGAAGCCGTATGTCTCCCTCATCTGGCCGCTGGTGTGTAAGTGTAACAGACTGTCTGGCACCGTGCGTAAAGTGTGCGCCGGCGTCTCCAAGACGCAGACTTCATTAATCCTTTTTATTTATTTATTTTATTTTTTACAGGCATTGTTGAGCATGTCATATCTTATTCTGTTTGTTTTGGGTTTTTTAATCATCTGCAACATTTATACAAGAAAAGTTCAATAAATGGATTTTTATGAAAAGTTTTTTTTTCTTTTTTTGTTTAAGTTAAACATGCTCTGTGTGTCCAAAGTGTTGGATGCCATATAAAAGAAGAAAGGGTTATACAGTGGGATAGTATTTTACTCTGTATCACTCAGTGAGGTTTAATTAGATGCTTGCATCTTTTACATTTCTACCATCTGACCTTCACTGTGGATTATCCTCCAAGACAACCAGCAAATATCTTCTTCCTTGTACGTGAATGCATTCCAGGCACGTATTCTGTTCAATCTTAAACCCAAATAAAGCAACATAAAGTGTTTATGAGTAAAGCAACAGGTCTAAGATGTGAGTGAGTGAGCTGTCAAAAATAAATCACAAATTTGCTTATGAGGCTTAAATTCACAAACACTTTTTACCATCAATATGAGAACGGTGTTGTACAGATTTTGTTACTTTATTTTATTTTTCAACGGGTCTTCTTTGCATCGAGTACCTTTAAGGGACATTTTTGAGGATGGAAACAGCATTGCCACAATTTCGTTTACACATTTGTTGCGTCAGTCATTTTGTACTTTAACTAGATCTAGATTTATTTATTTGAAAGGGAAAGTGCACATTAATCAACATGAGTACTTCTATCCATTATGTAAATGTGCCAGAGTTAGCCTTACAGGCTAATTTTCATCTGCAGTCCCAGGTTGATGGAACAAAAAATAAATTACAAACAACTACAAAACGTGTAGTTAATAAAATTACATGATTTTGGATTAATGAAATGGTATAAAAGACACAAAAGCAAGTGCTTTCAGAAAGGTTTCAAAGGGGTGGCCAGATGGGGGCCACTGCTAATCAGAGGATGGCACACCAAAACTAAAAGCCATGACAAATGTTCAGGAAATTTAATAAACTGTTATGTAGGCTATTAAATACAGCAATGTTATGAAATTGTCTTCTGATATATGTCTGTTTTTTTTTTTTTTTTTTTTTTTTACTTTGCAGTATATATCACTAACTGGGTCTCTCAACTCACTGAAGTTTGGCCTCTCCTTCCTTGCATGCATAAGTAAAAATATAAAGCAGGTAAACTGGTAATACATATGCATAATGTTGTAGTCGGCCTCTAAAGCGTAAATGAATGTTTTGAAACCAGATTTCAAAACATCAAGTGTTAATGCCTGTTTCATGTGCAATAAATAGCAAATCATTTCAGAGTTTTCTTCCTGAGCTTTTTCCAGAAACTAGTATTTTATGAGTTGCATTCCAAAGTTTTAGACAAAATCTTGCATTCTGTTAGCCCTCCAAGTGTTGGGGAAAACTCTCTGCTTCTGCCATGCCCATCTTTACCTTAATATCGTTCAAATGGGCTGCGATAAAGCCACTTTTGAGCTTTATTAGCTGTGGATTACATGTAGATCCACCCAATAATTACTTTTTAAAGTTTAATTACATTTCATCCAGTGGTTCATCAAGTTTTTTTCTATAGACTATAAACTTCTCTGACCAGGCAGACTAGCAAGTTTACATAGGCTTTGAATGTTGTCAGCCATTAAATGCATGTTATTAGTTGTCACCATCACCATATGTAGCGGTCAGACTGCCCCTCCTGTACCTCCTAGTATGTTGTTAGCGATTATAATAAGCTACGCTGTTAGTGCTGTTAAGGCTCACGTAGGTTCAGAGTAAAGGTCTGGGTTAGGTTTAGGGTCTTGGTTAGGTTTAAGCACAAGGAGGTTAAGTTTAGGTTTGGTCCTCTAGGTCAGGTGTATGGTTAGGTTTAGGAAAAGGGTTAGATAAGCTGAAGAAGAAAAAAAGCCACTTCCTGGTTTACCCCCATGTGACGCTGTTTATTATCAGTGATAATAATAACTTAAATTTAAACCTACTAGGAGGTAGACGGGACAGTCCGCTACATATGGGGATGATAACTAATAACAGCCATTTAATGGGCTGATAACATCCAAAGCTGTCCCCCTTTCCCCACCCCTTGGTGGCACCCCTGCACAAAAGGTAAATAATTGAGTGAGAAACTTTGGCTTTGCGTGCCATGAAGTAAACACAATGCATCTGGATTTTTATTCAAATATGTTAACGTCGCAGTAAAGCAGATATCCTGGCTGCGATTTAATCCTTTCCTCTGTCATCTGGAGCCAGTTACAAACTCTTCCTCTCCCCTTCTCCGATCTGAACACCTGTCTGGACAACAATACCTGCATGAGTCCTTCATCCCGCAACATTTTCAAATCCCCCTTAATCCCAAAAATGCAGATCTCGAGTGTGTTCGGGCTCATTACTTCGTTTCTATGCAAGATTTCTTTGAAACGTAGTTCCACTACTCTCCAGCATATACCTTTGCAGCTTAACCTAAATAAGTCCATTGATCTGTGTCTCACCAACACAACGCTATGTTAAGCATTGGCTAATCTGCCTCATGCTACCTGGATTTTCATATTGGAGAAATAATCCTCATGAAGGCCAGGAGGAGGGGAGTCACCTTAAGACCTCTTTAAAAGCTTCTTATCAAAGACCTGCACTCCAAACATTTACCTAAATAGGAAGCGATAGCCCTTTAACTCATAATCCATAGCTTTAATTAAAGAAGAAAACTAGTGTTGTGTATCATTTGACCTGCAAATGTTTAAAAGTACAAGAAATATTACAGTTAGGACCTCCATGATGGCCTTTTAAAGTTTACTAAAATAAAAATATCCTCAATTTTCTTCTTTGTTTGAGCTGAAAAATATAGTTACATGCATTTATAATTATGTATTCAAGACAAAAATGTCTAGAATTAGTAATTAGGCAAACAACCTAAATACGATAAGATTACCTCCAATTGTCAAACCTGTGTAAGACTCGTTTTGATGTTGTACATTGCTTGCTTGGGGTTTTCTTAAAATTATCTAAGCATGTAATTATATTGCTCACTTAACAACTGAAAGCCAAATAATATATAATTCCCTTCTTTACTTTACAATCCAGGTCAGACTTTAAATAGGAAGTTCCAAGTATACAAAGTACTGTACTTTATTTGCCGCTTGTGCACAAACAATCCAGGCACGTTGGCATTCTTGTGCAGAGCTCTGTCAGTCATAATCGAAGCACTGAAACAACAGTAAATAAAATAAAAATCAGGACAAAGTGGTTTATATCTACACTGTACAGAGACTAAACCACATCACATGACCAGTGAAGTAGGTGTGGGGTTGTCACTGCACCTGATCAGCAGTCCTGTTTTGCCATTAGTTTGAATGTGGCAGGGGGGAAACTATTAAACATCTTGTACTATGGGTGATGATGTAATCCTCTCTACTGTGTTTCAGGTTATATGAACATTTATTTGTGTCTGATAAGAGAGAGAGCTGGATGGAGTGAGTCCTTGATGATTCCAGCTGCTCTTTTTCGACATGCGGTACATCGAGTCCATGGAAGGAAGTTCTGTCCCTGTGGTCCTCTACGCAGTTTTTATTTCTCTTTGCAGTTGTTTGATAAATGATTGTAGCCTCATCCCCCGAAGTAAGTCCATATACGGAAGACGCCGTGACAGAGCACAGCTGGCTCGTTATGAGGATAGGTGCTTAGATTTAAGAGCAGGTAGATCGCTGAGGATCAGATCCCATGCGGATGTGACATTGATCCTGGCAGAGGGTTAGATCCTCTTAGAGGGAGTGATGCATGAGGAGCACATATTGACCAGTTTCATTCATCAGGAGGTTGGCCTGCTACTGTTTCAGTTTAGTTTTAGATCGTGTTTAGTCTCAGTAGTTTTTAAGACTAGTTCCCAGATTTTATTTTGGGTAAAAGGGGAAATCCTATTCAAGTCAGTTCAGTTTATTTATACAGCGCCAAATCACAGCAAGTTGTCTCAGGGCACTTCACAGAAACATTCACATATAGAAAAGCCAACGAGTAAAGTTCTCTATCTAAGGAATCCAGCAGACATGGATCTTCATTTCGTCACAGTCTCCCGTCCTGAGCGAGCACAATGGCAACAGTGGAAAGGAAAAACTCCCTTTGAGAAGGAAGAAACCTCCAGCAGAACCAGGCTCTGGACAAGCGGCCATCTGCTTTGACCGGCTGGATATGAGAGGACAGGAAGGAGAGACAAATGAACACAGAATGGCAGGTCCATACTTTGTAGGTGCAGGTGAACCTGAACGACAGAAACACAAGAAAAAATGATTACAAATACAAAACAGGTTGAGCAACGTAAAGACAGTAGCAGAGTGAAGAAATGTGGTCAGTTTGTCCTACAGCAGTCTAAGCCTATAGCAGCATAACTAAGGGACAGTTCAGGAAACCCAAGCCAACCCCAACTATGGGATTTATCAAAAAGTAAAGTCTTAAGCCCAGTCTTCAAACTGGACAATGTGTCAGCCTCATGGACAGAAACTGGAAGTTGGTTCCACAAGAGAGGAGCCAGACAACTGAAAGATCTTCCTCCTATTCTGCTTTTGTAAACTCTAGTAACCACAAGTAAACCTGCAGCCTGAGAGTGAAGTGCTCTGTTGGGGAAATACGGAACAATAAGATATGTAAGATGGACCTAGGTTGTTGAGAGCTTTGTAGGTTAGAAGTAGAATTTTGACTTCTATTCTGGATTTGACACGGAGCCAATGGAGAGAAGCTAAAACTGGAACTGGAGAGATATGATCTCTCCTACTAACTCCAGTTAAGACTCTGGTAACAGCTTATTGTATCAACTGAAGACTTTTAAAGAAGTTTGTGGACACCCAGATACTTTGTACGGTAATAAACCATTGCAATAGTCCAGTCTAGATGTGACAAATGCATGAACCAGTTTTTCTGCATCATTTTTGGATATGATGTTCCTAATCTTACTGATATTGGGCAGGTGGAGGAAAGCAGTTTTGTTACATTTTTAATTTGGGGTTTAAAATAAATTTCCTGATCAAAATAACACAATGTTTTTAACTTTAGAACTGGAGGCCAAATTAATGTCATCCAGAGAAAGTGAAACACTGAAAAATGTATTCCTAAAATGCTCTGGTCCAAAACTTTCAACAGTCTTGTCTGAGTTTAAAGGCAGAAAATTAAGAGTCATCCAAGTTTTAATGTCTTTAAAACATGATTGTAGTCTAAGTAACTGAATGGATTCATCAGGTTTCATGAATAAATATAATTGTGTATCGTCAGCATAATATTTAAAATGTATCCCATGCTGTTTAATAACATCACCTAATGGAAGCACATATGAAGTAAAGCGTATTGGTCCAAGCACAGAACCCTGATCCTCCATGACTAACGTTGGTGTATGAAGAAGATTCATTATTTACATTTACAAACTGGAATCTATCAGCTAAATATGATTTAAATCATTTTAGAACTGTTTCTGTAATCCCAGTATCATACTCCCAATATCCCATCATCATAGTTGTTTGTACTTTGTATGTTGTCTATTTAAAACCGGTCTCTCTTGTAAATGAGTCATTGTGACTCAATGAGACTAACCTATATAAATAAAGTTTAAATAAAAATTAAAACGTAGCATTCGCTGAATTAATGCATACCGTACGCCCCTTTTCAAGGTCAATTTATGTTGAAAAATGGAGTTGTAGCCATTTTGGTCAAACTTTCAAAATATTGTTCTGAATGATTTTATGCAGCACAGCTGGAAAAACAGCTGTGTTTCAATAGTACAAAACAGATGTTTGCATGTAAAAGTCACTATAAAATTGGCTGAACAAGTCAAGTCAAGTCAATTTTATTTCTAGAGCACAGTTAAAACAGATAAACTGTTATCAAGGTGCTTCACAACATCAAAGAGATATAAAAAATTACAGAAACCGTA
>JARVGV010000002.1:18013310-18023799 GCA_031762435.1 Hypsolebias longignatus
GTTAGAGAGGACATGAAGGTAGTTGGAGTGAGGACAGAGGATGCAGAGGACAGAGTGAGGTGGAGGAGGATGACTCACTGTGGCGATCCCTGAAGAGGAAAAGCCGAAAGACAATTTTTTTTTTTGTGTGTGTGTGGAGCTGTATAGTAATTATTACTTTTGTGTGTACTGTATAAACTAATTTGGTACATAAAATAAAAGTAATGGTGAGCAATTTGATATTTTGCTTTGTGAGTAAAAAAAAAGTACTGTACAGTATTCAGTCTTTGTATTTCCTGTAATTTCTGGTCTGGCATTTGACACAGTGATCTTAGAACTCAGCATTTCTGATTTACTGTCCAGCGTCATACAGAAAATAAAGTTGCACATTCAGGAACTTATTCTACTGTGTCTAAAACTTTGTGATCCACAGGATGAGTCATCGTATTAATGATGTTATGAAGCTGTGCTGCGAGTTGTCTGCCAATCAGCAGATAAAGTCCACAGTGAAAGGTTCAGGGAAAGGAGCAGCAGCAGCTGGAGGACTTGCTTTTGCTGGAGGCTTGATTGGGGGTCCTCTTGGTATTGCAGTGGGTAAGTAAAATAATACTACAGATTTTTTTTTGTTCCACTTGATAAACCATGCAACATGTTTCCACTAGTTTAAAACCTTCCTGTCCAGGTGGTGCAGTGGGAGGCCTCCTTGGCTGCTGGATGACCAGTGGACAGTTCAAACCTCTGCCTCAGATCATAATGGAGCTCAGCCCTCTGCAGCAGCAGAAGCTTTATGATGATCTCATGGCCATCCTGGGAGACATTCAGTGGACTGACTTGGCTCAGCTAACTGCTCTGGTGATGGGCAATGCCATGCTGAAGCAGCAGGTTACAGCTGCTCTTATTGGGTATGTCACCAAGGAGCTCCAGGCAGAGGTGCACTACATGGATTAGTGTCGCCTGAATAACTTTACTTGAGGTTTACGCACTCCGTGGGATGGAATGTTGGACAACAAACTAAATATTTTTTTTAATGAAACAGGAGATACTGCAACCTCTGCATTATGAAAACAGTTAAATCCTAATTCTAAAAACAGGTGACAATAGTGAAAACTCATCATGGAACTTAAAAAGGGACTGAAATTTAAGGTTGTGTATTTGATTTGATTTCAAAAGTGCACTTCTTAGCTAAAAAATATTTATTATGTCCAGTTCCACTGATACAAATTTATATAAAGATGATTGTGTATTTAATTAGCCAATTTACTGTTTGTATAATGTTACAAGCAGATGACTGCATTGTTGTGTGAATTTATTTAATTATTTCAGTAAAACCAACAATGGACATCACAGACTCAGTTTACAAAGCTTTTTGTGCAAATCCATCTATATTGTTTCATAAATGTATTCATTCAACCTTTATTTAAACATATAAGTCACATTGAGCCTCAAAGACTCATTTACAAGTGAGATTTGTTGGACAGACAATAAAAGTGGTGAAAAATGACACATAGGGTTTGGAGACAAAAAAATTCCCAACACATTTTTTTACCTCTGTTTGAAGGTCAAAGATGTGGTAATGAAAAAAATCTCGTATAACAATTTTTTTCACAAATGTATAACAATCAATTTCATGTTTATTTTTAATCTGCTCTCCCTTCCCTGTCATGCTGGAGGTCACATTCATAGCCGCCTCTTTGGCAATTTCCTTTTTTGTGCTGAGACAGACAAATAAGGGCCTTCCTTCCTCTGTACTTTAAGGTCATATTTTTAACCTTTCGGAATGTTACTCAGTTTGATCTCAATTTTGGACGAAGCCAGGACATCGGGTGATAACTGTCTTTGCAGCATAGACTCTTAACCACAGTGGCAGCACCAGTCTTAAGGGTTGGAGAATGCCTTTCTTTCATCATTGCTTTCCTAGGAGGACCTATTGGATCCAAAACCGTCACAAACGTAGGCTGAGATGTCCTGAATATGTTGATGTGGGCAAGCCAAGGTGAGAACCTGCAGGAGTTAAAGACATGTAAACCATAAGCATTTTTATAAGGCATTTTAATGTAAATGGTCTCTTGGACACATTAAACATCTACCTTCTTTCTCGGCATCATATCAGCCAGCTCTGTACCTTCACCTGTCATTGTCCCCATATTTATAGTTGCCACCCTCAGTCCTACATTCTTGACTTTCCTCTTCTCCCTCTGTCTCCTGACATGTTTCCCTCCTCATGGTCTTCAACAAACAGTGGCTCATTTGCACCCTGTTAGTCAACAGCAGCAGTGGTGGTCCTTGCTAACCTGGGCTTCGACCAATATGGTATGGAGTCACTTAGATGAACTATTAGGGTTGGCAAAAGTGTTTTGACGTTGGATACCCTTTACACAACCCTCATTACCTGGTCTCGGGACTGGCATGATACACTCACTTGTGCTCCCTAGTGGCTGGTTTCACAAGATTCTCTTAGCATACATCACTACAGTAGAGTCGACTTAGGAAACTGAAGTTTTTCAACTACCGACAGCATCAAAATATAGGTGTGATAGGTGAAGCACCTACACTTGCCTCCACCTTCATCTGCCCCACCCAGGGCTCTTGAGCAAGGCCCCCCAACCACCATTAGATGCTCCCTCAAGCACCGTAGATAGCAGCTCTCTGCTCCACACGGCTGTGGTAGCTCTGTGGTTGTGTCAGGATGGGCATCTAACATAAAAATATTTGCCAAGTTTTTGTGTGACTTATTTTAAAACCTGTTATATGTCGCTAATTAATCATGAGTTCATACAGTTGATGTACTCATACAATAACAATTTGCCTATACAGTACAGTAATAGGCCCTTGGCTTTGTTCCTACTTTTTAAAATTACTTTCATTTTATTATTGTAACTTAAAGATAATTATAAATTACATTATAAATTGTACAATTATAGTAAATCATATCCGAACCGAACTTGTGAGAATTGTGCTGCTGTTGTTCGGTGTATTGTTTTGCACTATTAGTGAGTAGTGCATATCTTAGATCTTTTGGCGTACCGTTGGGCATTCGTTTATCATTAGTTTATCATAGATCCTTATTTATTGTTTGTTTTTACACTTTATATCTTTGCTATTGTTGGCTGTAACTCGGACCCTATGCACACAATTTCGTTCCACCTCATGTACCACGTGATGTGAATGAAAATGCTGTACTGTAAACAACCTTGAATCCTTAGTGCGTATTCACTAAGAATTTTTTTTCTTAAGTACTGTACTTATTAGTTTCAAAAATCATTTTTTGTAAAATATTTATAAAATAGATAATGTTTTTTATTTATTTTTTTCTTTTGCTTTGTTTTCATTTGCGAAACAAATAAAACGAACAAAATACAGTAATAATAATTTTTGGAACAGGCATCTTCTAAGTCACCTGTATCCAGGGGTCCTTATCATGTAAACAACAAGGGTCCTCGCACAAAATGTACGGAGTCTAGCCGCACTATGGTAACCTGAGATAAGAGAAGAAAATGAAAATACCGAAGAGAAAACTATTTCTTCTTATTATTTTTGCTTACGTAGCGTTTTCTCTTTATGCTGCATATAATGTTTTCTTCAGCAATAAAGTAATCTCCCGCGTTCATAGGGTGGTGAAGAAGGAGCCCGGAGCACCGTCTGGTAATTTCAGTAACAGTTACCATTTTAATCTCGCTCAAAACAATGCATCAAACGTATTGAAGTCATAAAATGTATTGCGTTTTAATAATTTCTTGATATAAAAAGGTGTTCAGGTGAGCTAATTGGAGGTCATGTTGTGTTTGCAGGTGGTGTCAGAGATGGCGCTCCATTTGTTGCAGATGAGTGGAATCCGTGGGAGGATGAGGAGGTGGAGTACAACTCCGCTTTAAACAAAAAAAGACAGGCCTTTAAACAGCAAATGGCTAGAATGAATAAAAATAAACCAAAAAGATACAACGTCCAAATCTGGGGGAAAGCTGCCATTGGTAAGTCTAAAATAATTATCAGTCACAGTTTTGTCATAAAAACAACATTTATGTTAATTTCTGTCAGAACAATTTTTATGTATTGTTTTTTAATGGCTTTTTACCTTAGAAACAGTTAAAAAAAAGTTTTCAGGATTTGCAAGCATTTTTAGATTTGCATTTGTTGAAATTCACACCAATGCTATTGAGTTAGTATACATATCAGTTTGATAAAGTTTAAAGGTAAACTTATTTTAGAGCCCAAATTAACTTGTATGATATTTGCTTTAATTAAAACTGTATAATTTTGATAGTAACATTTAATTATCAGTGAAATATTATACAGTATATGTAACCTTTGCAGATTTATAGTAAAGTCAGTAGTTGAACTTTTTTAGTGTGTGTGAATATTTAAAATTAGGTTTCAAAATGGTATTTTCGTGTGTGTGTGTGTGTGTGTGTTTGCGTGCGTGTGTGTGTGAAACAAATTTCTTATAGTTTATCACAATCAAGCAAGAAAATGAATAAATGTTCTTATGTGATTCAGTGGCTTTTGGTTTTGAGTGACATTAACTTCAGATATAATCAGTCTATTTGGTGTCATCAGTGGTTGTGAAAATAAAGAGATGGTCAGTACAAGAGGCCCTGGTTTCAATTCATTGTACTTATATTGTACTTAATAATAAAATGTTAAAATTTGGTCACAAATTGTATTAAACCTTTCTTTTCTTGTCAGGGCTTTATCTTTGGGAACATATTTTGGAAGGACCTCTTAACCCAACTGACAAAGTAGCACAATGGAGGGAGGGAGAGCTGCAGTCAGGAAAGATTGAATTCAGGTAATAAGTTACAGATTATTCATTTTACACTCCTGTTTTTATTCTTAGTGACAAACTACTAAATTGTCATAAAAAGGTTATGAAAAACTGAGTCTTTCTTTCTCTATTTGCTTGTTTGCCCATTTTTTAGTTTCTACACTGGGCCAGCTGTGGTCCAGGGTCACGTTCCTCTGGAAATGAACAGTCTGGTTTTGGTTCTCAATGGTCGAGAGCAGCAGAAGGTCACTTACTCCACACGCTGGCTGGAGCACGTCCAGGCTCTGGTTCATTCCAATACACTATCTCATGTAGCTGTGGTTCTGCTGGGCAATGAGCAATGCAACAATGACTGGATCGCCCCACACTTAAAGAGAAATGGTGGCTTTGTAGATCTGCTGTTCCTCGTTTATGACAGTCCGTGGGTCAACGATAAGGATGTTTTCCAGTGGCCTCTTGGTGTTGCCACGTATGTCATCTCATCAGTTTATGCATGCATGTGTGTGTGTGTGTATCTTAACAACGAGCAACGCTAATGTAAATGTGTGCATTGTACTGAGATTCTTTATTGTCATTCACACCACATGTGGTACATGTGATGGAACGAGGTTATGTACACAGGGACCCAGTTACATCCAACAATAAAATGTAAAAGAAAAACAGTAATAAGATCTAAAATGTGAACTAAAAAAAATAACTAAAAATACACTAGGCACTAATAGCATAAAAACATTACTTCGAACAGCTATGTGAGGTTGTCTTTTCTATTCGAAACACATTTTGCAACATACAAACTGCCGTTTTGTTTTGTTTCTGTGCAGATACAGAGAGTTTCCTATGATCAGTCCAAACGCCCAGTTGATAACTTCCAACCGACCATACCTCTGCAACTTTTTGGGAACAGTTTACAAAAATTCCTCCAGGGAAGCACTGATGCAGGTGCTGAAACAGTCGAACTTAGATAAGGAATGCCTTACTGCTGCCAGGGATAAGTAAGTCTTTTCTTTTTTTGTGTGTGTGTTGGTGTTATTTATTTATTTTTTTACCAATAAATTTAAAAATATAGTTTTGTTTTAAGGTTCTATTGCTTGTACTGTATGTCTCCTGTTTGGACAAGTCTTTTTTTAAAAAGACCTGATTTCAGTAACTTTTCAAGTATAGATTTTCAGTTTTAACATGTGGCAACTGTCTTGAAAGAGCATCACCAGACTCCATCTGGCATATTTATTTTGTTGACTAAGTATTATGTATTTTTTATTGTAATCTTAGGTGGCTTCCTCAGGAAACATCAGACAGTCTGAAGCACTATCAGACAGCTCTGGCTCAGAGCGAGCTCACGCTTTGTCCAGTGGGGATCAACACAGAGTGTTACCGCATCTATGAAGCGTGCTCCTATGGCTCTGTACCCGTGGTTGAAGATGTGCTGACACCTGGGAGCTGTGCAGCAGGGCCCAGCTCTCCGCTGCGTCTCCTAAAGGCTGCTGGGGCACCCTTCATCTTCATCAGTGACTGGAAGGAGCTGCCGGCCATCCTGGAGAGGGAGAGGGGAATGAGCCAGGAGCAGAGGGTGGACAGGAGGAGGAGGCTGCTGGAGTGGTACTCCAGCTTCCGTCAGCAGATGAAGGAGAGGTTCACTGAGGTCATTGAGGAGAATTTCTTCAAAAATGTCTGACTGGTGTATTTTTTTAGGATTACCAATAAATATTGATGTAACTTGGTTGTGGAAAAAGAAGTGGCGTACTACTGTTAAAGTGAACTTGGTGATATTCAGTGATGTACTTATCTGAGGCAGGTTATCCTAAAAATCTTTTATGTAACAGTGAAATTATAAAGTTGCTATACATTTAGTTGATAACATGTTATGTATTGTTTGTTTTTCTTTTTTTGGTGTATTTTTACTGAAATTTACTGAAATGTTTACAGCTGTGGAATGTACAGGCATTTAGAAATTACAAATTGTAAGCTGCCTTTACATTTTATAGCCCATGTTTTACTTCAAACATGTTTTGTATCTTTGTTTGTATGCACTGAAAACTGTGATTTTTGGAGAACACTAAGCATCATGTTTAGGATTAAACTTTTTTTTGTGTGCTTTTAGACTTTGTTTTGAAAATGGTACATTTAGTAGATCAGTTTTGCATCGTAAAAATCTTTAAAAAGATTGTTGGTGTGACGTGTATGTTTTTTTCTGGTCAAAACTTGAGTAAAGAATTGTTGTATTTTTTCAGTGCTGTGCTGCATGCACTTTGAAAACGGTGCAATTAAAGTGAAGCGTTAAATAATTTGTGATGTGCTTTTCAGTTATGCCAACAGATGGCACTGTGGTCCAGGGGATGCAGCATTAAAATAAAATGGAACAAGAACACAGGACTAACAGCCCCCCCCAAAAAGTTTTTCTTGAATTAAACAAAATTAAATATAAAGTGATAATTGCACATTTCTTTTAGAAATCCTGTTCAGAATACATAAAAATATACTTCTACTGAATCAATACTTTGTGCTCAAGTCAAGGATTATGCAGTTTATGTGGTAATCACCCAGATCCTTTAATAGTTTATTTATGGTTTTGCATCAGTGAGACACTATACAGTATTTTTGTGTAAAGTAGGAAAGGACATTTGTTTTAATAGAGCAGTACAGACTATTATACTTTATTGCTGAATCAGCATTCACTATTTGCGCTTTTTTAATACAGTATTCCATATGTTTTTTGTTTGTTTTAGTCTAATTTCCTCTGCATAGGAGGATTTACATAGAGGTTATGGATGTTTATCAGTAACTAATGTTAATGTGTGTGTGTGTGAGGTAGAAAGTTGTGTTGTCTCTTCAGAGAGGAGCCTGCAGGTGCACGGTGTCTCACCTGTTAAAGGCCTTACGAGTCTGTAAGCTGGAAAGCCAAGGTCCTCTTGACTTCGGCTGTTTTACAGTATTAAAGCATTTCCTGCCTCGCTGTTCGGCGCAGATTCTCTCTGACAAGGCTCATGTAACTTTGTACATCTGTGAAAGCCTGTATGTGAATTCTGTCCTTGCAAGTAAACTGGGTTGAAAAATATTCTGTTGTGTGTGTGCTTTTATTTTATCCAACAATAGTCTTTACCAGTATTTTAGCCATTCAAAAATCAAAACATTCAGATGTGCTATGACTTTTTTAAATAAATACTTTTCAAAATATTCAACCATTATAACAAATATTATGTGTCAAAATACACCGAAGTCAAAAACAGTTCTTTTTGAAATCGTACTTGCTCAATTTTAGTTTTCGTTTGCTGCTTTTAGCTTCTAGTTTAATATTTTTGTTACTTTTAGCTAGCCTTTTGCTACCATTAGATTTTAGCTAGACTTTATCTACATTAGCTTTTTCAATTCAGTTTATATAGCGCCAATTCACAACAGAAGTCGTCTCGGCACTAAACAGAAACATTCACATACATATAATGTAAGTTAATGACGTTATTTATCTGAGAATCCAACAGATGGCTTTGAGTTTTCACTTCATCCCTGTCTCCCAAACTAAGCAAGCACAAAGGCAACAGTGGAAAGGAAAAACTCCCTCATGAGGAAGAAACCTCCAACGGAATAAGACTCAGGACAAGCAGCCATCTGTTTCGACCGGCCGGGTTTGAGAGGATAGGAAGGAAAAAACGAACACACAATGGCAGGTTCAGGATGGAGGCCATGTTTTCTCCAAGAGGAAAGACAAAGAATAATTACAAATACAAATTATTCATTTGTATGGACAGTATTTGTACGGTAACTGTTTGTTTGATGAAATTAGGTTTTTACTATTTTGAACTACCGTTCTGCTACTTTTAGCTAGTCTTTTGCTATTTTTAGCAAGTCTTTTGCTACCATTAGGTTTTAGCTAGCCTTTATTTACATACAATTGTCTTTCTGCTATCTTTAACTACCATTTTGCTACTTTTAGGTTTTGCTACTTCTACCTTTTTGCTACTTTTAGTGACATAACCTTTTGCTACTTATACCATTTTTTTTAAACTACTGTTTTGCTTAGCCCTTTGCTATTTGTGGCTATAGTCTTTTGCTACTTCTAACATTTTGCTACTTTTATTCATTCAAACCAAATATTCATATAAATACAGGTTAGTCTCATTGAGCCATGAAGAGTCTTTTACAAGATCAGTCTTAAACAAAGAAGAACACAGAGGTACAAACAACAGACAATCATATAAAGAGCATATAAAATCAAATAGAAGAAATGAATTAAAAATTTAACAAAAACAGCTATATCATAAAACGATGTAAAATACTAAGAACAGGAACATGTCTGCGATGGTTTTTGCCATGAACTTAGCAGTTGTTTAAAATCCAAGAGGCCAAGGTCGAGAGCTTCAGATCTTTTTGCAAGGTGTTACAGATTACAGGAGCAGAGAAGGAGAAGGCTCTTTTGCCAAATTCAGTCCTCACTGAGGGGACACTGCAGGTAGTAATGTCCTGAGAGCGCACGCTGGAGTTGCACTCACAAAGTGACATGCAGGAGATACTGTATAAATATTATCAAGGTCAAGGTTTCTTTATTGTTATTTGCATCTCATGCGGTACATATAGTGGAATAAAATTGTGTACACAGGGTCCCAGAACATCCAACAAAAGTATAAATTGTCAAAGAAAAACAATAATAAGATCTAAGATTTGAATTAAGAAATATGCTAAACTAAGAATACGCTATTTAACACAAAAGTGCAAAAACTATACACCGAACAGCAGCACGAACATGAGTCTGTGCAGATAAGTATGAGTGAATACAGCAGCATGAAATAAATCAGCAGTATGAGATCAGCAGCATGGATAGTCCTTGTAGTTCATAGTTGTAACTTTTAACTAGATATTCTCTAGTTCCATGCTAGTCTTTATCAGAGCCAGAGTTTCTTTATTTGTCATTCACACCACATGTGGTGGAATGAAATTGTGTGGATCCCAGTTACATCCAACAAAAGCATAAAATGTAAAAGAAAAACAGTAATAAGATCCAAGATATGAACTAAGAAAAATGTTAACTAAAAATACACTAAGCACTATAAACAATATACCGAACAGCAGCAGCATTAAAGAGATAAAGATTTTAGCTAATTGTTTACTTTCAGCTAGCCTTTTGCTACCATTAGGTTTTAGCTAGTCTTTATCTACATAAGACAGTGGCAGCAACATGTGGTACATGAGGTGGAACTAAACTATATACACAGGGTTCCACTTACATTCAACAAAAATACAAATTGCAAAATAAAACAGTAATAAGATCCATGACATGAACTAAGAATACACTAAACTAAGACTTTACTCAGCATTAGTACAAAACAATGAGCCAAAACAAAAGGAGCACGAACATGAGTCTGTGTGAGCAGATTAGGACGAATGACCACATCAACATGAAATACTTTGTAAATCAGCAGCATGAGATCAGCATCATGGATAGTCAGCTGCACAAATGAACAACCAAGTGGCATTACAGTGATTTTTTTCACAGTGATAATCCTGATCAGGGATTCATGAGTCTAACAGCTTCAGGGTAGAAGGTTGTAGCAATAACAAAGGGTGATATGGAGGAAGAAGGGTAACACCTTTTCCAACTCAGTTCCACTACATTTGTTTTATTTATTTTTCATTCATTAAAGTGGGGCACCAGCTGGTCAGTTTACTGACCAACAACAACTTAATTAATATATTCACCCTTTAATGATCAGAATCAGTCACTGAAGTAGAATCTGTTAATTACAGGGAGTTCTATACCAG
>JARVGV010000002.1:18033858-18046920 GCA_031762435.1 Hypsolebias longignatus
TGCGGACATACGGCGCCATGTGCGTTCGGCTCCGACCTACGGCAGAATCGAGCTACGAACGGTCCTTAGGTCCGGAATCCGTTCGTATCTCGGGGACTACCTGTATACTGTATTTTAAAGGGTGGAGGAGGACCAGAGTCATGCCTGTGTTGCCCTCCGTACTAGCTTAGTTCCTTAGCACTTGCCAGTTTTTAATTGACAATGGGGGTGGTGGTGGTGGGGGGAGACAAATAGTCACAGTTACGTCTATGTTGCCCGCCCGCTAGCTTTGCGCTACATTACTGTCGGTGTTAGTAGCATTTTTGCTAGCACATTTGTATTGCTCCCTGCTCTACATCAATACAGACTGTTCTAGATGGGTGGTGGTGGTGGTGGTGGTAGCAGGGGTGCGAATCTCTGTCTGGCAAATCGATTCGATTCACAATCGATCTTTCGATTCAGAAACTATTTTCGACTCAGAAACTATTTTTTTCTATTCAAATGGTCATAAATTTAGTTTCAGTGATGTAACTGACAAGTTGAAAAGAATAAACAACAATGTAAACAAATTGAACATTTATTTAAAATAATAATTTTAGGTTATTTACTGCTCAAATCTTTTTGCATCGTTTGATATTTAGACCAAAAATAGCAACAAATAATACAGGAGTGCATACAACTATGTAAATTAAATTATCAGTATTAGATTAGCTTAGTTGCCTGGATTTCTCTAAAACAATAAAATAAAAAGAAAAATCTAGGACCAAATAATTCATCCATCCATCATCTTTACCCACTTCTTCTTTTGCGAGTCTCAGTGGTCACTGGTGTCCATGTCCAGTCATCACTGTGTGAGAGGCTGGGGACACCTGGCCATGTCTCCAGTCCATCACAGAAAAATAATTCAAAATATATAAATACTAAAGTAAACCGACTTCAGCCTGCATTATCCTTTAACTCAAAGTAAAATACAGACGTCAGTTTTTTTTTTTTTTTTTTACCATATTGATTCATATTTGGTAAATCTTTAATAAAATTTCAAAACCTGTTCAAGTTTACACAAAATCTCTTCTGAACTATAATTTATAAACCATAAATTGTATCATTTAGAACTGGCTCCAGGCAATGTGTCTCATCTGGTCTCTTAACCTGTTAAAAAGACAAATTACATTAAGTTTGTTGTGTAACTTGTCTGTAAGTTTTAGTATAATATGAGAAACAACTGTTAAAGTTGAAGTTTTAACATATCGGCATATTGGATTTCAGCCAAAAATTCATATCATGCATCCCTAGTCTTTGAATTTGTTTACTGCAATAAATTGACACAGACGTCACACAGGATGCTTCACAGAACCTGCGAAGGAAGTGTGTATAACAAAAAGTTCAATCCAGTTCTATACATCTTGTTCATGTGATGACAAAGACAAGGCTAATAGGTCAGAAAGGAATTGTGCTTGGAATTCTTTGATAACTGGGCTGTCTTTGTACTCCAGTCCCATTTAGATTACGAACCAGTTAGACTAGATATTAATCATGAGATGTACGTACAGTATTTCTATTTTGACAAAACAAGATGTGTCCTCCAAAACACTCTGAACATGGTATTTTCCCACTAAGACAAGCACATACATATGAATTTTATATTTAAGGTAAAGTACTGTACAAAAGTTCTCTTAGCGCTAATGTTTTCCATTTCCAAGTCTTTCACACTATTTGATGAAGAATTGACTGACAACTTTTTGAACAATTGTCTTGTGCAATTTGTACTAGTCTGATGCTGTAACCATTAAAAAAAATGATCAGAGACAATTACTGTAGTTATAAAAATTAAATTAAAAACTATAACGATTATTGAACACCTAAGTTCTTCAAAATCATACGTCTCAGAAGATTCCAGGGATCAGTTTCTTCTCTGAAACTGAACAGTTGATGACTCAGACAAGTTCCTTTTTTTTGCTATTAAGTAAAACACAAAGCAAGATGAAGTTGCACAGTAATATCTGTTTCATTTATTGAATAATATCCGCATGATGTGTGACTGAACTATTTATGGAAACAACTGAGCAGTAGTGAAGAGAATCGTGAAGAGTTTTCACAGAGAGCTGCCTAAAAAGGAACTGTAAATATTTAACTCATAACCTCATCTATCATCACCTTAGGTTTAGTTTATTATCTAACGTTAGATCCTATCTTGTAAAAAGGGGAATGCAGCTAAAAGGAAAACTGACTGGGACTTTCTCCATCTGTGACCTCTGACAATCATCACAATGAACAGGGAAGGACGTGGCTGTTGGACCTTTTCCGTAAATGGCTCTTTTTAAAATTCAGGCGCTCCACAGATCTGTGACTTGAACCACAACTTTGGCTTTAGTTTCCATCTCCACAGAGGGTGGAGAAGAGTTCAAACTGGAGCTTGAAGACTAGAGGCTGCTTCCACACCAGTCGTGACTGCTGTACACCGAGCTCGGGTCCCCTCCTTCAAAACCGCAAAACGCCTTTATTGTGTGTCTGATAAGATGAGAGCTGTTACTAGCTTTCCGGAGAACTAAAACCAGACTGGAACCGCTAAAGGAAATACAGACAGAAAGAGAGGTGACCACATCAAGCGGTGTAGACATTCTGTGGCGTTCAGGACAGCAAAACTCCATTACAGAGCATTTTCAAATACAAGACTGGAGTCGCTTCTTCACATACACTACAATCAATCTGATTTCCACATGAAAATGGGATTAAGCTTCCAGATGGCATTTTATTAGTAGATGCTTTCTTATAACACCCACCTACAAACACCCAAAATTATTCTCAAAGAAGCTGTACCTCAAGGGGTGGTCTTGAACAATTGATTAGAGGGGGCAGCAGGCTCAATGGTTTCCTTAGGTCATGGGTTAAGGCCAAACAAAAGGGTAAACCTGGGGGAAGGGACAGCAAGAGGTTGTGACATAATTAAACATAAAATCAGCTTGACACATATAAGGGTGCGTAGGAAAGACAGTTTAACTGAGATTTTAAAAAATGATAAGAAAAAGTGTAATAACGGGCAGGAAGTAGCGTTTCCCCTACCATTATACAAGTGGGGCACTCCACAAAATAGTACCAACAATTTTGCACTTTGGATAAATGTAAAAACATTATTTCAATAACATCTTTTTTTTTTTTTTTTGGACAATATAAATGTTTTCTTTTTTAATTTGCTGGTACTTTCCATTAGTGGTGTTAATAGTTTCACCCTTATTCGGATAATTAAGCTTTAGTACTGTCTGATGTTGGACAGTTTATTGTAAATCCAGGGCCAATGTAAGATGGTATTTACCAAATCAGGAGTATATTTGGCTTCTGGAGCCACAACAAAGCAAATAACTTTGGTCCTTAAGTTTACAGGTAAAGTACCTGAAATAGAATCAGAATCAGCTTTATTGTCATTGCACAGAAGCACAGGGAAATTATATTTAAATTCAGCCCATCCGAAACAACAGACAGGGGAGACGGGGTGCCTGAGGCTGCAGCCTCACTGAGAGGCACTTACTTTGTCTTAGATTAGAAAAAGGGGAACACAAGGTAAGAGGAAGTAAAAAAAAAACAATTTCTTACACAGTGTCCCTAACAGGGCACAGCATGAGGCTGCCAAAAAAAAAAAAAAAAAAAAAAAAAAAAGCTACCGGTACATAAAAGGTTCACAGGACAAAGAGCAGAGCAGGGAAGGAGCAGGAGGGAAAAGCATCTGCCTTTGCCTAGAGCAAGAAAGGGGAAAAAAAAAATCTTCAAATTAAAGGATAATTTCTTCAATGGGTGTTGTTTTTTAGTTAAAATGGAGACTTATCTTTAAGAGAACTAAATAAATATGAATCCTCCTAGCTCCAGTTGTTTAATGATGTTTTTATGGGAAAATTGTGTGAAAGCACAGACTGGGAAGAACACCGAACATCTGCAAGTAGCTGCTTTTCACTTCTTGAAACTGTTTGCCATGTCATTTCTGCTTCTGGTGATTTAATTTTAGGTTACGATGAAGTAGAGCGTACTGCCGTCTGCAAGAAGTCCCGCCAGATCCCTGACAGCTCGTCTTTTTTTATAATTTAATAGAAGTGGGAAGAACTGCAAAGCAAAGTTGTGTTTTTAGATCAGGGCTGGAAATGGAACAAGTTTTCTGACTTGTTCCATTTTTTAGGAACCAAAAGTGGAACAAAGTCTAACATGAATGGTTAGAAAACTTAAACATGGAAAACTCTTTAACTCTCCCCATTAAATTCTAGATAGATGGTTTGAGGTGACGTAAATTCCTGGAGAAACCAGTACAGCTTTGTAAGAAATGTGTTTTGGACAACTCAAAAGTATTGTCACCATTTGTGTTTTTGTTTGCGTACCCTCCATCGCTGTATGAACACAGTCCCCAAGTCTCGTGTCTTGTTTTTAACCAGGCGTGTTGGAAGGCTCCTCTTCTCTTCTGTGTTTGAGGGATGAGAGTCGCCTAGCAGGGTGTGAGGCACATGCATCCATGTACTGTCAGCTCTCACACATAAAAGAAAGTCAACCTCCATCTCCCAGCACTGTGGGAGACTGAAAAGAGAAAGTCCCAGCCTTGCTTGCTTTAGTGTGGGACAAAAACGAGCAGTGAAAGCTGATCCGTCTCTTCTTTTGTTCTCCCTCCCCTTTTTGTCCCTCGCTCTGGCCCTCAGAGCAGCTGCCCTAAGGTTGATTCTATTCTCTTTTTTTTTTTTTGTTGTTTCTTTTTTTTTTTTGGACCAGGACACTGGGTGGGTCTTGTCAGGGTTGCCTCCTGCAGGCTAAACTGGCTTTATGTTTCACCTATAGTCTTGCCAAGTTTGTGATCATAGAAGGTGAAGATTTTATGTTAAGGCACTGTATCTCGGCTTGAGACGGAGTGCTAGGTTTCAGAACAAGACTGGGAATTTGAAAAGTGTCGGAGGAGTGAGAGTTATGGTCTTGCAAGCAGTTACATCATTGACACTTCCCCTATATTGGCTTCCATTGTAATGCAGTAGGTATTCAGGTGGACTTTTATTTGTTCGCCTTTGTTTTGTTTCCTATGTGTTTATCAGGGATGACCATATTTACATGTCTTGGCCTTTGAGTTCTTGTAGGTGGGAGGATGGGTTGGTGGGGAGGTCGTTGAGGGCTTCCTCATTCTTGAAAGCTTGGTTTTCACTGCCAGATGCCTTGGAAGAAATCAATCCCTGCTGTCTTGGCAGTCACGGTGACAAAGGGGACTCTGATTGGTCCTGAGGCTGCAGTTTTGACTCTGTGAGCAACCTCTGTCTGAAACCTGAGTCAGGAGAAAGAGAGACAAACGAAAATACAGTATTTGATATACCTTACAGTGAATGCATGACATGCTTTTATTTTATTTTTTTTGGAACAAGATATCTAAGATCAATGTAATATGTATTTCTGTGCAGGACAAGAACATCTTAAATAACAGTGACTGGGGAGAAGAAGAAATGTGCATTTTCAGCTCTATACACTTAAAATACTACGACAGAGCTTTAGGGCCACGCTAAGAAAAAAAAGCCATAAAATTATGAGAATAAAGTTGTATGAGATTTTTTTTTTACAGCTCTCGTTTATTTAAATTTTTTTCCACGAGTCGGATCCACAACGCGACCTGTCAATCAATCCAGTCAATAAATGACCAATCCGAAGCTAAATGCTCCCTACCTGCAGAGAGCTGTGCTGCAGCCCATCAGAGTCTGTAAGGTTCAAAATCCTGATACTGATAATAATCTGATGCTGAGGTGCTAACAGATTAACTATCTCTTTATTTGTAAAATCAGTACCAAAGTATAACTTAACAAGATGCTCAATTCTTCACTTGACCACAGTTAAAATGTGGTAAGCCCTGCTTTATTGTCAGAGTTCAGATAATATTAGACTCATTTAGCTTCAGATTGGTCATTTGCTGACACGCCTACTGGATTGAGTGACATGTCGCATTGTAGATCCAACTCATGGGGGGAAAAAGAGCTTAAAAAAAGTCTTGCACAACTTTGTTCTCATAATACTAGGACTTTATTCTCGTAATTTTATGGGTTTTATTTATTTTTTCCTTAGCGTGGCCCATACAATACAAAATCTACAAAACAATCTTATAAACCCTTACAAAAGAAGTTTTATCTTCTATAATCGGAAATAGCTTCAGTAATAAGTTCAAACTTCTTGGATAATTCTGAGTTTTATTGGGCAGCGCTGCCATAGTACGCTGGTGAAGATTCTCAGTCAGAACATGATGAATCCAGAAAAAGGTTAAAAAGGTTATAGTTAAGTTATGGTTATGACTAAAAGGTTGTCTCCTTTTCTTATCAGTCCCAGCAATAACTAACTTTGCCAACATAACTAGTATGAGGCTTCAGATCATGGCTGATGCTAAATGCAACAAAACAAAATAATCCTGGACCCAACGTTACTACAGTAGTTGCCTAACTGAGCATCCATACTCAACCGTGCTGTCTTGAGCAGAACAGCCTCATTATTACACCCTTTCAGTCTGACATCGCTCTTTCAGAATTTGTTACATCCGCCTGAGAGCAAAGAACTCAAATCCTTGAGTAAAACACTAAAAACCTCCGCTTTCATGTTTGCTTGGAGTCGTCACTTTGGTTAGTTACAGCTACAGAAATAAAGGGTGCTATATAATATGTTAGCTCAGTTCTGGAAACGTTTGTAATACATGATAATACAACGATAGTGGCTGTACTCTTATGGTGCTGTGGATTAATTCCCAGCTTTTATGTGCCCATTAAAAATACATGAGTGTATCTTGGGGTAAAAGTGAAAAGGCATTTCATATCAGCATAATTATATCTCTTTGATTTTTGGATTATGCGTCAGCTTTGAAGTTTGGCTCTTGGCATAATTCTTGTGGCAGTGTTATGTGGTTGCAGCAAAAGACCCCCTACAACTGTCTTTGCTGGTGGGACTTGGCGGTTTTTGCGTTTCTCTGATGAATCTGAAGGCCTTAAGGTACATATAAAAGTGCTGTCTGTAATTTTTTTCAAATCTTTGTCTTATACTATCTAGATCAGTGAGGTCATGTGACTTTGTGAATTGGTGGAATCTTTGCATTCAAATGTGAAATGAATCTTCTCGGCTTAAACTCAAGATCTTGGGTTGAGATTTCCCCCCATCCTCCACCTGCCCTTAATTCTTTACCCCAGTTTTGTTGAATATGAACTAACAATCCGTCCATAACGCTGACCCCCAGCTCACCCGTCTTAGCCCCAAACCTGGTGTCCTCAATCCTGTAGTTAAGACAGGCTGAGCTGAAGGCTAACGCGACACTGATGCTATTAATGACGACAGACAGAGCTGTGGTATCACCCAAACAAACTGGACCTCTGTTACATGTAGATACTTTGTCCTATTAAGGTAGATAAGAGTTTAAATTTGTGTTTTATTTGGGAACTGTCAGTGTTGCATTCGTTGATAAGTTCAAGGTTCTTTATTGTCATTCGCATCACATGTGGTACATGAGGTGGAACAAAATTGTGCACCCAATGTCCCAGTTACACCTAAAAATAACAACAATATAAAGTATAACAAGAAAGCCTATACAAGGATTTAAGATATATGCTAAACACTAATAATGTAATATAATATGGTGCATTAAACAGCAGCCTGAACATGAGTCTGTTGTGAGCAGATGGGAATGAATACAGCAGCTTAAAAAAACAAGAAATCAGCAGCAGACCGTTGTGCAAACACTTCAGCAGTGTTTAAACATATTTACAGAAAATGTTCTTATGTGTGGTTTGACCAAACCACTGCACAAATTAAACTCACATCCAAGAAAAAACTTCTTGCATAACTCGTGAATTTAATCATACCCACCCACTGTAGTACTTTCACCATTCTGCTGTTTGTTAATGTACAATTATGGAGTTTTTTTTTTTTTTATCTGTGTCATTTTCCAAAATTCACAGCAGTTTTAACTTGGCTTTCTAGGAATTTAAAAAAGTGATTGAGTGCATGCTTTTGTAATTTAAACAACAAAACAAAACTAGGTTAATGGGCTTAGTACATATAAAATATTGGCCATAACACAACAAAACAAGAGGATTTAATTTCACAAATGACGTTTATTTTCTTCTTATTAGAATTTTGCTGACAGCCAGAAAATTGCAGCTTGTGTTACTAACAGTACCCAACGTTAGTAACATTTTTTTAACCAAACAGATATCTGTACACATAAATAAATGGTATACTTTAGATAAACAGCACATTGTTACATTCACACGTCTTGTTAACTTCCACAAAGCTGTGCACAAGGATGCTCTGTGCTACTGAGAGTTCCATTCTAAGGCATCACTCTGGTTATCGGTGCTGGCTGTGTGCAAACACACAAAGGTTTGTCGAAGTATTTTTAGGGATGCGTGAATGTGCATGGGTGCCTTCACTGTGTGTAAAATCAGCACACAGCTTTTATTGTGCTTGTTGTCAACCAGCTGCTTCTTATCCAATTTATTATCACTTTTTATCATTTTGAAGTATTTGTTCCTAAACATGGACCATAAAATAAGAAGTTGTGATTTTCAGAGGCTAAATCTAATTTATAGCATTTTCTCATTGTAATTGTTTTGAAGCAAGATAAGTATGGTAGCAGGATGATTACCGGTAAATAGGATAAAAGCCTTTTTAAGGCAATTCTTAAATTTGCATGAGTTTAGAGATGATCAGATGGATTTTGTGTACAGCCAATAAAAACTTTGCATGTTGTTCTGTTTGTTTGCATTGCATCCAGACTGTCAATTGTGTTTCTCCAAAAACAAAGTAAAATCAAATGCTGAATCTGTTTGCATTCTGTAGAAATTCTTCCAGCATTCACAAAACAAACTGCACAGCTTTCCTAAGTCTTCAGCTTTTCTTCACTGAACTTTTTCCAGCTATAAAGAGGCCTCTTACTATTTCTGCCTTTCCCTCCTTGCTTCATGTGAGTGGGTTAGCAGCACATGCCCTTCCCTCTGGAATTACAGGGCGGGTTCTTCAATAGTAGGGTTGTTCATTTTCTGCCCATCCAGCTTCACTGCTGGCTCGACCCCATCAAAGGCCCAGAAACCACACGTCCTGCAAGGTGCTGTTTTGTGGTACAGTTATGGATGGTCGGTGACGAGAAGGGAAACACATGAGCGGACGGTGACGCTATTCTTAGCTGTTTTGTGGAGACAGTGCAAGTCAGGAAGGAATGCCTTTTTTCACATGTAGGTCTCTTTTTGTTTTCTTTCTGTGGGGTGTGATTTACACCCAAACAGCATAAATACTTCAGGAATTAGTAAAATAAAATAAGGATATGTTTGAGTTATAGATAACAAAAGGTTCTACACATCAATAAGGTGTGTTGAGTTTTAGATGTTAACAGATTATCCAAGAGGCAGTTCAGAAAGGCCACATCGTTCAGAATATTATTTTTTCAACATTTTTTCCTTTTTTTTTTTTTAATCAGTCTTTTTATTGATTTATTTTATTTTATTTTTTAGACCATACAAACAAAAACGAGATCACAAAGAACAACAAAAAACTCCCACCCCGGATCAATCACACACACCCAAACATAACAAGCATTGTTAATTTTTATACATACAACATAAAAGGCTACCAAGTGTCCCAAAATCTTTTAACAGCACCCTTCAGGGTATATCTGAAATCCCCCCCCCCCCCCAAATGAATATGATACATCACTTCTCTTATCTAGTGAACATATGCTGGGGGTTGTGGGTCCTTCCATCTGCACAAAACAAGACTCCTGGCTAAACGAGAGCCAAAAGCAATCACATCCTTCTCGTACTTGCAGAAGGACATATCCACAGGGGGCCACCCCGAACAGTGAGATGAGCAGTGATGGGTGTACAGTTTTGCCACATATCCCAGAGAAGGTGTCAAAAATAGGTTGTCAAAAATCTACAGTTTGGGACAGGTCCAGAATGTATGCAAGAGTATGGTTGGATTTTGTTTACAATGATTACCTGTACATGCGGGGTCCAGGTCAGCTTTGATCTTTGACAGCTTGTCTTGGGAATGTTTTTTTTTTTTTTTTTCTGTTTTAATGGGGAAATTTCTATTTAGAATAGTGTTCTCTGTAATGTGTTGTCCTAATTGGCATATTTGTGTGCACAGTTCCAGCATTCTCTGTATCCCTTCATTCGTTTTGTCAGATTCCTTTGTTTTCTCTGCTGTATTTGTCTTTTAATATAATTTTGGAGATTTAGCAAGAAAAGTTTTATTAAGTGTGCATGTGATGGACAAAGGCGGTTACTGTACTGTATATATGGAGACATACATCTATGTATTGTTTTATGCCATTTTTAATAATCTTACTTGCTATTTTTATGTTGAACTGCCATATTACCGGTACTTGGGAAGGGGAGTGTGCTTAGCTTTGTTTGGATAAAAAAATATTTTTTCTGTTTTATGGGTGGTTTCTTGAATCTAAAAACAACAAGGACATTTCATTTTTTTCATTCATTCAACCTTTATTTATACAGGTTAATCCCATTGAGCCTCGAGAACTCATTTACACAAGAGACCTGCATTTTTAAGAAAAAGTGATGACAACACAACAATAGACAATCATAAAGGATGCATACAAATTAATATTTTTAATGTATAATATAATATATTTAAGTGAAAATAAAAAGGATAATTAATTAAAAGGAAAAGTAGTGAAAAAACACTGTTGTATATTTCATATTCCTAAACCTAATGTTTAGGTTAATATTCCTAACCTAAATGTCTTAAAGGACATTTCATATTCCTAAACCTAAAACTGAACACATATTTAATGAAATGTAAATTTGGAATTTATTTTTGTATGTTTAAGAAAAAGAAAATCAGATTTAGAAAAGGTCTTTAATGTCAGAATTGTCTAATAAGAGTCCAGCTCTGCAGACTTCCTTTATTTGTTTGTTTTTGCTTGATGTGTTGCCATTGTCGTTTAGCTTAGTCACTTACACCAAGCTATTACTGTCTGCAGTCATGACCTCCAACTCCCTGAACTTCTCTCTGTGCACAACGGTGCCACACTGTCCCAATTGTGAAAACATTTAGTCACCCAGAGCCGGCTACATATCCTGCTGGCTCTAGGTCGTGGATCAGGTGTCCCTTGCCTACTGTTCTGCAGAAAATGTTACTCAAGTCTCTGCCAGCATTCTGTGACAGCAAAAACAGCACAATAATCTGGCAGATGAAAACTCGTGTGCATCCATTCCATGTTTCTTCTGCTACACCCCTCTTCGGCGCTCTCCGACCACATAGCATTCATTGTATTGTTACCCCAAACAAACATCCCAACTGTAAGAGCTGCAGACATGCCCAGCCATGTTTATTGCCTGAGGTTAGCAGAGATGAGAATGAGTGTCTGTTTGACATTGGAGCTTTCTTCCCTTCATCTCTCACATCACTAATAAACTCAAAAGAAAAGCACAAAGACACGCAAGATGCAAGGTGATGTGTCATATTTCATTTCAGAAACCTGTCAAAGGTTGTTTTTTTTTGTTGTTTTTTTTGTTTTTTTTGGAACAAAGTAACCATTTCACTTCAGAGAAGCCAAAGAGCTTTGCCTGAACTAGTTTTCAACATACAAATTAGCTTTATGTCTGTGTCTTTCACACACAAATGTAGGGACCTCCACTGGTTCATTTAGTGCAGCTGACAGCAGCTGGGAACGTTCCAGGGACAAATGAGCAAAGTGGGAGAGGTTTGGCTGGAAGACTTAAAGGGATCAATGTAATTCTTTTTTTTCACTCTTCAATTAAATGGCTCACTGTTCTTAAAGCTACTTACCCACTTTGAATTTTCTGTTTGGAGTCTGTTCCAGTCCAATACTTGAATAGCAGATTTTAGGCTTAAAAGTTATGCTTTAAAACTTTTTAACATTTTTTTTTTCCTCCATGGATAGTGATGTCCATTGAGTGGACACTGGTGGACTTTAGGGGATTTGTAAAGAAACCTTTCAAACAACTAAACTGGTCATGCTAGCATTTTACTTCATAATGTGCTGCCATTTTTTATATGCCTGTCAAAGGCAGGACATATTGTGGTATTGTCTCCACTTGTCTGTACATCCATAAACGTTCTCTTGTCCACCCCATAACTTCGGATCCACTCAAGATAAATTGATGTAACTTGATACAAATATGCATTGTGTCATGTACACGTCACCTGTCCAGCTTCAAGGTCAAAGTTACAAATTCAGTTCAAATGTTCAAGGTCTTTGCTTGTCTGGAACATTGCTATAGATTGCTGTATTTCAGTATAATAATTTGTCGACTGGCAAATAATGTGCCATATGCTGTATTCTTGTTCTATTGAATTTCGCTACTGTTCCAATATGTTTTATTTTTTGTTTTTACCTTTTCTGTGCGTATCCTTAAAGTGTTAAAGGTAACTGCAGTATGTTATGTTCTTTTTATAATAATATCAATCTGTTTTCACTATAGACATTGTTAGGATCAACATAAACATTTCAGGGTAGTTTATTGAACTTTTCATAGTAGTAAGTACTTGCAATTTTCTTTCCAAGGGATCCATGTAGGGGCAGCACGGTGGCGCAACTGGTAGAGCTGCTGCCTCTCAGCAAGCAGGTCCCTGGTTCAAATCCCAGTCTGGGGGCCCTTCTGAGTGGAGTTTGCATGTTCTCTTCGTGCATGCGTGGGTTTTTTCCTGGGTACTCCGGTTTTCTTCCACAGACCAAAAACATGCGTTAGGCTGATTGGTGACTCTAAATTGTCCCTAGGCGTGAATGAGCGAGTGAATGGTTGTTTGATTCGTTTGTCCCTTTGTGGCCCTGTGATGGACTGGAGACCTGTCCAGGGTGTCCCCTCGCGCAGTGACTGCTGGACATGGGCACCGGTGACCCATGTGATCCAAAATGGAAGAAGCGGGTAAAAGATAATGGATGGATAGAGCCATGCAGACAGTTGTACAAAAGTTGGGTTTTAATCAATGTTTTTGATTCTCATTTTACAGTTTTTGTATGAAAAATTGCTTCTGGTGGGGTTTGTTCTGTATAGAAATTATAGTACCTTATCTATTTGATTACATGAGCTCATTGCATCCACCCCCCCCCCCCACTGCTCCAAT
>JARVGV010000002.1:18065392-18075799 GCA_031762435.1 Hypsolebias longignatus
ATATGGCAAAAAAACTTATTTATGTTCCCCCCCCCCCCCCCACTTTATTAGACATTTTTGGACTGATGCAACTGATGCGACTTGTACGGCGGCAAGTACCGTAGTGCTTTGGTCAGATTTAAGTTTTATTAAGACGGTGAAGTCCAGTTTATAAATCTTAATGTACCATTTTACACAAATGAAAGTTGTTGCTGGTGTTTCACAAGGTTCTGCACTCGTAGAACATGAATTTCAGTCGTTATGTTGATAACACATTGGTTTATTAACAAATTATATGAAACCAATGAGATTCCAAACGGTACTAAAAGGTACTACGGGTAGTTTGTCTTGGATGAATTCAGGATGGTTTCAATTAATAAACGAGGGGAAAAAAAAAAACACATTATTTTTGGCCTAATAAATCTAAATCACCATACAAATTGTTACTGGAATGGTTTTGGCATCCAGTGCTGAATGGTGAAACTTAGATTACTTACCAAAATTTCATTTTTTATTTCCTTATTCTGCAGGCTTTTATGGCAGCCTCTCTCATGTGTATAATGTAATAAAATAAAATAAATAAATAAAAATCACAATTTTAAAGCAATGCTGAGAAACTGTTGCATGCCTTTATAACAGCTAAACCAGATGTCTGCAGTGTTCAAATACTGTAATTCCCTGAAAGTCTTTCCATTAATCCAAAACGCTGCAGCCTCAGCACTGACTGGAGCCACTAAGACTGATCACATTTCTACTGCTGTATGTAGCCTTTCTGCAGTGACTCTGTAACGTTTGGAAAATAATTTACAATGCTTCCAATTAAATACAAGGCCCAGATCTGATGTATTTCAAAGCTGTTATTGTTATTTTAAAAGCACCCTACATTCTTCGAACAGTTTAGCTCTTCTCCTCTAGAACCAAATCTGTTTGGATACAAAGCACAATGTTTTTTCCTAATTTTAAAGCTTTGAAAATCACCAATTTTGTAGATATTGCACTTTTTTCTTTAAATGTTTGCATATTTCTTTTGTATACAGAGGAGTTGAGTTTCCATAAGACTGAAATATTTATTTAAGCTTTGTGTGACGCTTTTATTTTTGCGCGCAGACCAAGATTACTTGAGACTGCAGATTGTTCATTTTCCTTCCTGCCATCTCACTGTTGCTTCTGGTCCATTTAGAAAAGACCAGAATCTGCTGTCGCCGGTCAACTGCTGGTACCTGCTGCTGAACCAGGTTAGGAGGGAGAGTAAGGACCATGCGACACTGAGTGACATCTACCTCAACAACGTCATCATGAGGTTCATGCAGATCAGTGAGGACTCCACACGGCTACTCAAGAAGGTAAGGGTAATATTTTTTATCTTTCCAAAAGTTGTATAAAGGAAAGATACTTGACAGATTGGTGCCATGTATGGTCACTACTGAGTTTTACCCATTTTGTTATGTTCGTGTCACTCTTGACAGCCAGTTGAGAGCTTTTTCATTATTGATGGGGGATTTTCACCTGTTTGTCTTGCAGAAAGTTTCAAGTTTTATGAGTTTATTTATATGTTTGGCTTACATTGTTTTACAAGAGGAACAATGTAGATGATATTTTGATAATCAGGTCAGGCACTGTGACAAAACGTGCATTTTGAGATGTCTTTGAGATCATTTTTCTGTTTTCGAAGGCTTCCTTCCCCCCATCTCCATAATCAGAACTTGCTTGTAATCATTGTAACAATATATCCTGTAGAACAGTGGTTCTCAAACTAGGGTTCTTGGACCCCTGGGGGTCCGCGAGCCAGTGCTTGGGGGTCCGCAATAAAAATAAATAAATAAATAAATAAAAAATCTTTACAAGCACGTAGATGTTTAACAACCTGTTAAAATACACCAAAAGGCAGGAAATCACATCTACTTTTATTTAAAATTTCTGGGGGAGGTAAAATAATTTTTTTAAGTGTGTCTTGAATGAAAAATACCCCATGTTTAAAAGTATAACAGTTGTATTAACACTATTAAAGAACAGATTGTAAGTATTTATGTTGCACAAATATGTCCATTGCATTAAAGAGACAAATTGAAGAAAATTATTTAATAAACATGAGGCTTATGAGGGGGTCCCTGAATCCAAAAAGTTTGAGAACCCCTGGTGTAGAAAACACTCTCCAAGCCTAATTAATCTAAAATCCAACTTTAAAGTTAGTATTTTTAGTAAAAATACTAACTTTAAAGTTAGATTTTAGATTAATTGTGGATCAGCAACCAATTTTCAGAGAAAGCTACGAGAAACTTAAACCTTTTTCACACAGACTGAATCTAAACTCATTGTGCTCATTTCTCGTCTGTGTATTGTTCTGAACACAAATTCAGTTTTATCAGTGAATGCAATTTCCATTTGTGAGCACTGTTACTGCAACCGGCATATGCTTTTTTCTCTCTCCACATTTTGTCATCTGTTCTTAATGAAGCTTTCCTTTTTATGCGTCTTTTAAAAACGTTTATATTAGACCAAAATTTGAAGGGGTTAGATATGACTTTGACTTTTTTATTTTTTATGAAAAAAAAAATAAAATAAAATAAAGAAATACATTGAACGCACCACTAATAAGATCCAGATTTTGTCTTGAATTCACATCAGGCAGCAGCCTAGTCAGTCTCCAGTCTTTCATGTTTGATTAACCCATTCATTTGACATCAGTGTATTTTTAGTTGTATGATCTGCAGGAACTTCTATTCAGCTCTGCGTCTGATGGGATGTCGCTCTGTGGTCTAGCTTTCTGAATTAGAGTAATGCAGTAGATCCTTGGTCACCGCACCTTCAGATCAGTTTGCCTCCACTCTCTCATGGCTTTGTGACCACAACCAATCCGCTGCTTTTTCCTCCCACCTCAAAGATGACAACTCCCTAACAGATTATGAGCCTCTTGCAGCAGTCGCCGCAGAGCTAAATTACAAAGTGCTCGATCTTAAGTGGAGCTGCCTTTGTGTCCGTTCAGATCGCACACGTTTCAGTTTCTCTCCTCTTCCTCTGCAAATTCTTCAAATTATGCTTTCATATTTAAAATCTAAAATAAATAAATTAATTAATTAATAAATTAATTAAAATTTGTTTTCATACAGCTCTGTGTGATTGTGGTTCCATCTGATTGAAACGGGATTTAGTCCAAAACATGTAGCACACTTTATTCTAACCCTTGTGGTTCTGCTTAGGAAGGCAGCTGTGAAAAATTAGACATATTTAAGAAGTTAGTCATGCTTTAGCCTCCCAGTATTCCTTCATATCCCTAATAATCAACTTCTTTTAATGTTAATTCACATCGTGGTGCAACTCTGAAGACTTTAAATAATAGCGCTAACTTGGAGTGTAGATGTCTACTTGTCTCATCATTACCTGCATCGCAGCTCCTGTGGAATCTGCAGCATGAAACCACATTAAGGAATGTTTGCCCCTTTAAAGTTTGCAGTTTCTTTGTAGATCCAGGTGACATTTTGCAGACAAACAGCTGCCTGGTGGGAGGTCATGTCTCACCCTCTAATTAAAGCGTCCCTGAGCTTTTGATCTCAGCAGAGCTGCAATAATGAGGCGCAAACAACAGAGAAGTCCCCTATGCTACGTGGGATTCCTTGCAGAGTTGAGGAGACAGCTGTACTGTTGTCATCCTTCCAGCACATCAAAGACCCGAGCTTCGGGCTTCCTTGTACGTTCACGGTCCATGCTGGGTGATGTAAGCTCAACAAAGGACCACAGAGTGGCCCTGGCTTCTTCATCAACATCCTCTGAAGGACCTGTTTGTTGTTAGACCTTTTTTTTTTTTTTCCTCTTCAGAGCTGCGTGAACTTTTAATAGAACAATTGTAGAACCAAAGTCAAGCCGTGGAAATATTTTCTTTCTAGCTTCATTCATGCTCGAATAAGTCTGATCACATGTATTCTGTTTTCATTATTCATACAGCTAGCTCTTTGTTTTATTCTGCCCTGGTTTATTTATAAATGTCACATTATGTGGATGCAGCTACAAGGTGGATTTCCTAAGGCTTGGAGCCATTTTCCCAGCAGGTCAACATCTCACAATAGAACAGGGCCAAGTAGAACTGTTCACAGTTGAAGGTGCAGGGTCCTGGTTTTGTGCACGTCGTCCTGCTTTTGCTTCCAGACATGAAATATGTGCCATAATCGCTTTCCTTTAGCTATTAATTGCCATTTGGACACTATACACATAAATCTTATATTTTATCTAAACATACCTGTAAAATTGAGTTATAAATAGATGTAGACTTTTTTTTTTTTTTTTTTAAACTTTAATCGGACTCCAGTTATTCTAGTTTAATTTCCTTTTTCACCCTGCGGATTCTTAAAATTGCCTCCGCCTGCCTATCTGCTGGAGAAATCCTATTCTGTTGATAAAATCAGCTCATGCAAGAAAAGCAGCTGACCGTCGCGCTGCTGTGTCTGTGCACGGTAAGGCTTCGGCTGCATATCCTCAAGTTCTTTAACAAGCACAATCTTTAAGACTCTGTAGGTGAATACTAGTCTGGTGCTTGCAATGCAAATAAATAAATAAATAAAAAGTCCCCTGGCAGATAGTTTTCCATGTGAAGTTTACTTTGCACACATCTGCACTTTCTGCTCATGATAGTTGTTGATATGTGTGTGGGCTTTGGAGAACCCACACCTGATGGTCATTCAGGGAATAATGCTTTTTAATCAAGAGCTACAACATGTCTTTCCCACTGAGAGATCTTTAAAAAAAATCCTCCATCAGTAAAAATACCTTTGGTTGCAATGTTTTGTGATCATCTCAAATTACACACAAAAAAAAAAAAACTTACCGGTATTTGTGCTTAGTGTGTCTCCATCTATGTATCTTCCTGAAAGAGAAGCACCTTCAACAAATAAAAAAAAGAGAGGAAACAACACTGTCACCTCTTACTGAACATTACACAAACCCTCTCAATTTTCAAAATTTGTAGTGTTTAATGCTTCAATGGAAAAAGCATATACTGTACATATATCTCTTTTATATTGTCACGCCTACACTGTTGCCCAAGGACACGTTGACATGCTGCAGGGGATGAAACCCTAAATCAGTGGTCCCTAGTCCTGGTCCTCAAGTGCCACTGTCATGCATGTTTTAGCTGTTTCTCTGCTTCAGCACACTTGAATTGAACAAACGAGTATTAACCAGGCTTCTGCAGAACTAGAAGACCTGCTGAAGAACACAGAAACAACTAACACATGCAGGATAGTGGCCCTCGAGCACCAGGTTTGAAGACCACTGCCTTAAATCATCAGCAACCTCCCTCCTTCTGCGATGGTGCACAGAATACAAATCGTATTAACTCGCTTTTTTTAAAATTTTATTTAAGATGACCATTCACAGAAGTTCAAAATGCTCCTAACTTCATTTATTTTCTATAAAGTTTGAGCTTAGCACCTTGTTGGAGAACCCAAAGTCTGCCTTTTACACCTATCTCACTTCCACAGAAGATGCAAATCACAGATTTTACCCTAAACATGTTAAAAAGACACTAAAATGAGTGCTTTTCAAAACAGTTTTACACATTAATATGGTGTTTTATGAAAATGACCTTCTTACTTGCTAAGCCTGATAAACATTGCAAATTAAGACAAATTTTACAAAACTGTAGGTATTCTTTTGACATTTGGATCAAAGTATTACGTAGATATGCATGTTATTTGTACTCAGAGTTACAGAGGCAGGGCAGGGATATACCATGAGTGCCACACACACTCACACAGGCCCTGAAGGGGATTCAGCTGCCGTTCCTGCACCATGATTTAACGTCAACGGCAATATGAGCCCCACCACTCCCTAAGGCTGCCTCGGTTTCTTCTTTCTGGCCATGTTTTATCTTTCTTATGTGGTTGAAATACAGATGGCATGAACTTAAAAGGGAAAACCCATTTGTAGGAACCTTTTAATGAATTAGACCAAATTGGAAAGCCCCCAGCTGAGATTCTTCTAAAATGAGAGGAGATGAGTTGTGCACATTCAATCAACAACATCAGTTGCGCAACAGAGCATTTGGTAAACAGCTATCGTTGCTTCTAATTTGAGGTGTACAGTTCATGGGTTTCACTTGGCAAGCGTCTTGAAGGGGAGACGATTCCAGAGTTCATTGTTCTGAATGTTAGCTTTTTAAGAGAAAAGCTCTTTAAATTCGTCCTGAATGTAATGTCACTTCACTGCCACGTCTGCCTTTACTTCTTTCACACACACACACACAATCTCACAGCTTGTGATTCCTGAGAAAGCTTTTCATTGAGCTGAATCCCATGCCAGCGTTCCAAATGAGGAAGAGCTGCTGCATGTTTGATCTGACAGACAGTCTGTTTTGTCCCCTAAGCTAATTGTTAGTTGTAAATTTTCCCACAGGATTTGCCTGTCTTCAAGGATCTTTGTGCAAACATTTCTAGTAGAGAGGACATGTACTTGAATGGATAGATGGTCCTTTGATCTGGCAAATTAGTGAGTGTTTTTACTCCCTTCTCTTTGCTGTATCCTCAGACATCCATGAGGTAACCTTGGTGTCGACTTTAGTTCTTCCATGTTCTGGTTATCCAGGATTACGGGCTGTTTTCTCCCTGATTAACTAAGAGCTACAAATCAGGTAACGTGCTCACTGCGTTAGGAAGGTGTCGCCCATCAGCCAGGTCTCCGAGCATATCTCTAAGTTCAGACACCAGCCTAGCAGGCGCTAATTGAGAGCATAATCCTCTTTGCTGTTTGAACACGTGCCCGTGCAGCTTTACCTAGTGGCAACAGGAACTGTTCAAACTTTCAGACTTTATTTACAGTACCGGTAGTCCCTCGTTTATTGCGGGTGATACGTTCCAGACACCGCCCCTCCCCCCGCAATATGTGAAAATCCATAAAGTAGCAACGTTGTACAGGTATTTATTTTAGTATTTATATACATTTTAAGGTTTTAGAAACCCTTCCCACACTCTTGCAATGTTCTAAGCTCTTCAACATACACAATTTTAACAACATACATACATTACTGTGTTTGTAGCTACTAAATTTTACCTATTGAGCAGAACAGCAGTTGCTCGGTTCGTTTATGGTCCGACTCGGTTGGGTTTCTGCAGACATATCCTGCAGCAACAAAGCCCACAATCAATGTTCTAAACTCTTAAACCTACTAATTTTAACAACATATTGGTATTTAGCTACTAAATTTTACTCACTAGCTCTGCAGAACAGCAGCAGCTCGGTTCTGCTCCCACTTGGTTCCATTTTGGTGGACCTACCCTGCCGGTTCTGGTCGGCTCTCTGGCTTGGGGTAGTGGTGGTGGCTCCGGATGGAGCGCCAGACCTTCAGTGGCATGCGTCCTGTTCAGAAGTCCTCGTGGGCTAGCTACCAGCATTTAGGATTCACCGATGGGTCAGGGGTCCAGTTCTAGTCCAGTCTGGTGGGTTCCGTGTGGCTCTCTTCATCCACTGGACGACAAAGCCACTGTAATAAGCACTGAACTTTTTCTCGATCAGATCAAAACTTTCCCTCTAATATTTAAGCAGAAGGAAACAGGGCTTCTGGGCGAGGCACTGTTGGCTTCTGGGAAATGTAGTGGTTATGCGTGAGCACACAGTAGGCTTATTGAGAGAAAACCACAAAATGGTGGCACCTATCTGAAGTATTTTATTTTTAAGTTTTTACTGTACTGTGTCCAGTACTGTCCCAATCATATGTGTTATATTAAAATTGACAATCATGTGTCATGTACAATTTTTATTTATTTTTCTCATGTTCAATCTTTACTTTGAAAAACCGCGATAGAGCGAGTCCGCAAAAGTTGAACGGCGAAGTAGAGAGGGACTACTGTATTTTTTAATTTATTTTTTCAAACTGAATTTAAAAGTCATATGACCTCTGTACTTTTTGATATATAAAACCCTGAGAACATGCAATGAGAAGACAACTGCTTGGGGTTTGTACATGTTTTTGGGCTGATTTTTTTTTTTTCTTCAGTCAAGAAAAAAACAACTAAAGCCAAGTAAGAATTTTATATCAGAGTGATCAAGTTTAGACTGGTACCAGGATCTAATGTTTGGGCTCACAATGAGGGTGTAAAATACCTTTTTTTTTTTTTTCTTTTAAGTGTTTCATCTAAAACTTCAGTTGATTAGTTGAGAGTACAAGACCATGTGCACACAGTTCCAACATTTAATTTTGAAAAAAATAAATGTGTACTTGTGCAAAAACAGTGTTACAAAATGTTCTACTTTAGCAAATAAATAATTTATAGATTTTACTGCAGCTTTCATTCTAAAATCTTGGCTTTTAGAGCTATTAAAGTCTAATATTTTCAAATCTACATTAAATATTTCATGTACAGCATGAAGCTCAGGACTGAATGAGCAGCTTTACAATCAGCTGTTATATTTAAACCAAGTCTCCCTGCTCAGCTTTTTCTAAAGGCGTCTTAAGACTCAAGCTTGAGTGCTCTGATTTTTCTTGGAGCAGGAGCACAAATATTCCACTGCAGGGGTCTTGTTGCCCTCAGAAAACCCACGTTCAGACGGTCGCTGCAAGCGGCTCCTAGAATGAGATTTGTCTGAGGATAATGGGGTTAGAAAAAGACCTGGCGTGCTGCGCAGAGCTGTAACAATATCCAGGTACCATCCAGCGTGTGATATCCTCTGTGGTGGAGCAATCAAAAATTCATTGTCATGACTCATAATCCCATAATCATTTGATACAGTGCATGAGTCAGTGCGAAGGAAATATGGAAGTGCTGCAATTAAATTAAAAGATAAAGCCCCCTTTAAATCCATCACACCATCACTGTTAAAGTGTAGCCCACGAGCGTGTGAGGCTTCAACGTGAGCGCGTGTGTGATTGTGTTACTGAGTCAGCCTTGTGGCACGGCTGATCGAGTTAGCATACTGGGGCGAAATTGCAGTGGTGGAAGCCAGATAATGTGTTGAGCATGTGGAGAGGGAAACCTAAGCTGTGTTTGATGATTTAGTTGGGAAGCCATGCAAGACATTGATACCGTTTTCACACAGAAGCCTTGTATTTTACAAAAGTCGACGAATGCACTGTTCTGTTCAGTTCGGCCTTGTTTCAAAGCAGAGTTGCATTCAGTAAGTATTGCTCAATACGTGGTAAAACATATAAAACAGAGAATGTATTTAATACAAAAAAGTGTCACTAAACTTGATCTTTTATATACTGTATGTATTTTTTTGTCTCATTGTTTGTATTTTTTCTCCTTTCTTCTCTTTTTTTTAGAGCAAGGAAATAGCATTCCAGCTTCAGGAAGACTTAATGAAAGTCCTAAACGAGCTTTACACCGTAAGTAATGATTGCCTTTTTTCACTGATTCACCTGGCTTTGCTTGATGAATACTGATGACGAGCACTGAAGCAGCTCTGAGTAATATTGTTAGTAAGCATTGGTTATCAGCTGACATCAATAATCCTGTTGTCTGCCTGATTTTACTTTATATTTTACTTGAAAAAACAATTACCACAGAAAATCTTTGCTCGGATTCATTTTTTTTTTAACAGAAGAAAACCATTTGTCATCCTCACCCTTCTTAGTTTGCCATGAAAACCCTCCAGTATCATGTTTGTGAATGCTTGACTTATTAAACTCCATGTTTTTTAATTTATTTATCACTTTTGTCGTGCTCATTAGGAGATAAAAGGCAAACCTCCAAAGAGAGATTGGAGTTAAATAGCAACATGTTTTATAGATTTTCCTTTATGTCCTTTCTTTTTTTTGGTATCGTTGGACTTGCAGCAGATAGTTTACAGTAGAGGTGGAAAACAGACAGACACATTTCATGTAAGAAATGTCCAGTTAGGGCTCTAGTCTTCCTAAACACCCAGTGGTCTCACCATTAAAACTACCCATGTGTCACCGAAGCACCTCTGACCCGTTGTGGACATCCATGTGACCTCTGGTGCAGTTTGGTGTTGAGAAGAGATGCTGGGAAGAGATAAATCATGTGGATTGTGGTTGTTCATGGGTAGGGGTCATTCTGGAGTTTTCCGTGGATGTTCTTCCAGAGTGGGGTTGGTGGTTGAAGGACAAAATCAAGTTCTGACACTCCACCGCTGTTGGAGGAGGCTGCTGATGAAGAGACTTGGATCCAACAAAGTTCAGTCAGGTCATATGGATGGTTTCTTTTTTGTTGTTGTTGTTGAGATGTTTCATCCTTCATCCAAAAGACTTCATCAGTCCGAGGAGCCACAACAAATGTGGTCCCACAAGCAGCACACTCACATAGTGGACCAGCCAGTTTGATGCCCGCTCTCTCCCCTGTCGACTCCTCTGAGGCAGCCACAGGCAAAGTGGTTCAAAACATCAAAGTTCATGCTCAATAATCCAGGTATAAAGTCCAACAAAATTCAGTCAGGTCATCTGGATGGATTCTTTTTTTTTTTTTTTTTTTTTTTTTTTTTTTT
>JARVGV010000002.1:18087665-18098318 GCA_031762435.1 Hypsolebias longignatus
ATGACGTCACTGGGGGCGGCGCCGTAAGTACGGAGCGCCGTAGGTCGATGGCGCCGTAGGTCGGGGACCGCCTGTATATGAATGAGTCAGTATGAAATAGCAGAAAGAGCAGAATGTAAACTGTTCCTGGCTAAAATCTTTTAAGACATACCTCAAATCCAGTGTTTTAATCATTGCTCTGAACCCATCTCTCTTGACTGTCTGTAGCGGGACCATGTCCTTGCATAGGTGGATTGTTACTGCATTCGTAATGTTGCTCCACCGCATGCTTTTCCCCGGCAGAAACAGCGGCACAACAAACTTTGCAATATACAAACTTTTGGTTCATGTCGGATTTTTTTAAAACCAAAAAACTTCCAAACTGCAGAAACGGCTCCTCTCTTGGGCACAAGTTCTTATTTTAAATCTCCAGTCTCACTTTCTTTATCTGCCATCTGTTTTCCGTTCTTATATTCCAACTTACGACCGGCTGTTAGCTAACAGGTTGTTATTCTACCGAGCTGAGCTCTACCTCTATTGAAGGCAGTGACGTTCCATGCAGTGCTCTCCAGTGGTGAACATTATATAAATTGCTGCGTGTTGAAGCTGTTTTCTTAGCTGTGCTGTGGTGTGGCGGTATATGAAAAATTCATACCCGATTGGAAATTACAACCGGTATACCGGATGAACCGGTATACCGCCCAGCTCTACTTGATAGTGACAATAATCATTAGAATTTTTCTACTTAACTAGACTTAAAGTTTGAAAATCCACTTCCCATCCGCAATCTTAAAGTAGTTTCAAAACAAGAAAACGTCTCATAATTGCTCTCATCTTTATTACTTCACACAGTGACTGAAAAACTGTGATTTTGGCAGCAGTCCGTTTGTTTTTGTCTCTAAAGTTTCCCAGACTTGTGTAAGTGTAAACACTGTATTAAGCATTTTCACAGCCAAACAAATCTGGCTGATGTTTCACTCCCAGAACAGGCCTGTAAGTTGTTAAGCGTCTGTGTAAAATGACTAAAAACTGATGGAATCGTACGTTTTACACAACTTTTCCAAGAATGCACGCAGCATTGCTAAGAAATGAATGATGGCGAGTCAGAGTCCATTGGTCAGTCGATGACGATCAGCCTCATGTTTGTCTGGTGTTGGATGAAGACATTGGCCCAGACTGAGGCGTCCTAGCAGAAGCTTAAAACAGAGGCTGTTTTAAAATATATTTTACTGTTTTTATTAAACATTTGAATGTGTGGTGTGAGTCTTGGTTTGCCAGCCGTCCAGTTGTTTACTTGTCATTACTGTGTGAATGTTTATGAAGCATTTTGTGATCCATTTTTCTTCTGTACGATTTTCAGTGTGATCTTCATCCCACAGTTTTCAAGCTATTTCAACAGTTCATAAATCAAAACTTTCAGCTCTTTCAGGACAATCCAGCTTTGACGTTTGGTATTGGTGCAACTTTAGCTTTTTGAAATATTTAGCCTTTTCTGCCAGTTTTTTGCTCATAGCAATTTAATTGAGCTCATTTTACGTCCTTCACATCTTCAGATCTGTTTACAACTGTTTACTGCTCCTTTCACATTTTGTTCTAGTTCAGTGTCTTTCAGCTTCCTTGTACAAGATTAAACTTTTTTCAGCTAATTTCAACTGTTTATTCAGCTGTTTTGAGCACCTTTCAGACTGTTTCTGCTAACTACATTTGTGTGCTTCTTCTAACTTCTTTCTGCTAATTTCAGCTTATGCTCCTTTCAGTTTGTTTCTGCAAGTTTCAGCTTTCTTTACAATTTCAGCTACTATATAGGGGGGGGGGGGGTGTTGTGATATTTTTAGCTTTTTCCCCAGATAATTTCAACTTTTTTTGCTCATTTCTGCTTCTTTCAGCCTAATTGGGCAAACGTGTTCTTTCTGCTTTCTTCACCTACATAATTGAAGCTTGTTCTACCTCTTCAGCTTACTTGTTAGCATTTTTAGCTATTTTCAGCAGTTTTCAGATAAATTTGAGTTTTTCTTGGTAATTTCTGCTACTTTCAACCCAGTTAACGTCTTCCTGCTAATTTGAGCTTGTTATGTTCCTTTCAGCCTTTTTCTGCTATTTTCAGCATCTTCTGCTATTTCAGCTACTTTTTAGCTGTTTATGCAAAATTTAGCTTTTCAGATACTGGTAATTCCATATTTTTTGAGCTTATATCAACCCCTTTCACTTCCTTTTGGTACTTTAGCCTTATTTCTACCTTTTCAGCTATCTTTCAGCTATGGTTTGCTAATGTCAGCCTTTTTAGCTAATTTCCTAATGTTTGTGCTCGTATCTGCTTATTTAAACCTAATTCAGCAAATATGCGTTCTTCTTTCTTCTGCTAACTTTCCATTTCAGCTACATTTCAGCATACTTTTTAGCTAATTTCAGCTGTTTTTCAGCAAGTTCTTCAGCAATAAGCGTTCACACTACATTTTTGCAGGAAATGCATTTTTTTCCTAGTTAAATTGACTTTTTCTCACTCTGTTGTTTCTCATTTCTTTCCCCATTTCTCTTGTCAGCGCCAAGCCAAGTACTCGGAGAACAAGCTGAAGTCCATCAAAGCCCGAAACGAGTACCTGCTCACACTGGAGGCAACAAATGCATCCGTTTTTAAATACTACATCCATGACTTGTCAGACCTGATTGACGTGAGTATGGAAGCAGCTGTTTTCTGAGAAAACGGAAGCACTGTCCTTCATTTGATTGCTTTTCTTTGTTTCTGTAGGGGAAAAAAAATGTTAAGTGGCGTTTTCACTGTCTTAGATTAAATTTCTCGTCATAATCAGCAAACAAATGTCTTTAACATCTTGGCTTGTTTAAAAGCTTGTTGTTCTTTTGTTTTTGACACACTTCAGATTATCCAAACGCAGAACAAAATCAGCCCAGACTGGTTCTGTTTAATATAATTTTCAGCAAATGATTAGTTTAAAACTGCATCCTGTGTTTCTTGTGAGCTTTACAAGCAGATTGCTTTGCTTTTTTCAGGCCATCACGCAGATAAACATGACTTATTTATGAGCTGCCTCACCGGGGTTTTGAATATTTTTCAGACCCACTATAAAGCTGAGCAGGGTGAGGTTTGAGCTGAAGTTCTGAGATTGTATATTCCAAACAGGACTGAAGAGAGAGAGAGAGCATTTTTATGACAACATGCTGTGTGCTGAAATTACCCCTCTCCCTGCTTTGCTCACAAGCCTTCACATCTCACCAGGCTGTGTGTGTGTGTTGGGGGTGATACAGTGTGGGATGCACTCTGTGTGAGCTGTGTGTGCACACTCACACACGTCTACGTTAGTGAAACAACTTTTTAGAGCCACAAACAAAGTTTACAAGCTGGACATTGGACCAGAACTGTTCCAGTAACTTCATCTGTGTTGCTTTTGCCTTCAAATTACACTCTTAGTGTCTGAATTTGTGTTGGAGGCTTGTTTGTTTTTTTCTGGGATGAAGATAAAAACTTTGTTTGCTATAAATCTGCTTTAGACCCAGAAAAGTGAAATTTCTGCAGTATTGCAGGCTTAGAAAGCTTTGAAATAAATCCCTGTCTTCCATGAAGATCAAGCCAAAGCTTGGTTCTGGTAGAAAATTTTAAAAAATGCGCCTGCTCTAAATTGTATGGAGAGCTGTTCCAGTATAAAACTGATCCCAAAACGATCCTGTTTTCTTTGTTTCAAGGTGAAACATACTGTAGAAATAACATTTCATCCATTTTAGAAGGATTGTGATAGTCGCTAAAAGGTTTTTTCTTTTTCAAACATTTTATTGACTTGAATTAACAAAGTTTATTTGTCCTTAGTTACAAATTTATCTGTGTGCTTGCAGTGTATAACATCAATTATAGCAAAGATTGCATTCATTGTCATTTATGTCATTCTGCTCCTATAAACAGCATTAAACAGCAATTTAGAATGATGTTCTTAGCTTGTTTTTTTTTTTTTTTGTATTATTATCGGTGAATTGTCAGTCTTTCGTTGTATAATTCTTCTTTGTCATTTTGATTATCTTAGATCAAGTGTCTGCAACCTTTACGATCAAAAAGAGCCATTTCTGACCTTTTGTTCACTAAATTAAACGTGTCCAGAGCTGCACAGCCTACTACAATTGTCATCATCAACTGGTGGCCCATGGGCCACTTTAAGTTTATTAGAGGAGGCTTTTCTGGCCAGTAATGATTAACATTTATTGATATTTTTACATTTTGAGACAAAAGAAAAGACTGGATTCCATCCATCCATCCATTATCTTTACCCGCTTCTTCCTTTATGGGTCACGGGGGTCACTGGTGCCCATATCCAGCAGTCACTGTTCAAGATGGGGCAGGGGGTACCCTGAACAGGTCACAAGTCCATCACAGAAGACTGGATTCTTGTAAAGAAAAATATATACATATACTGTATTATATTTGCCATTAAAAAAAAAAACATAAAACAATGAACCGTGCAGGCATATGTGATTGTTTTTTTCCCCCCATTGTGGTGAAATTGAGTATCCAACTTTGAAGTAATAAAGCATAAAGTTAAAGTGAGTATAATTTGCTCTGTGTATTAGTACTTGTATCCACAAAATTGCAAAGGAAATGACAGGAAAACTGCTAAAACTAGTCATTTGTTGTTGTAACATTGTATAAAATTCAGTTTTATGTTAGTATTGGTCCAAGCTTGAAAGAGCCACTGCAGAGGGACTAAAGAGCCACATGTGGCTCCAGAGCCGCAGGTTGCAGACCCCTGGCCTGGATGACACAAAACAACCCATCTGATGCAGTTTTCTTTTTTCTTCAGTGCTGTGATTTGGGATACCATGCAAGTCTGAATCGGTCTCTGCGGACCTACCTGTCAGCAGAGTACAACCTGGAAACATCGCGTCACGAGGGTCTCGATATCATCGAAAACGCAGTGGACAGTCTGGACCCTCGAAGTGACCGACAGAGGTTTATGGAGATGTACCCCACGGCCTTCTGCCCGCCAGCAAAATTTGATTTCCAATCTCACATGGGAGACGAAGTACGTAGTGAAGCAGCAATGATCTTGTAATGATTAGGTTTCACGGTTCTGTAGAAAAAAATGTTTTGTTTGGTTACAATTCCTCTGGAAAAGTGCTTATTCAAATGTAAAGAAAAAAGTTTCAGACACAACAAAATGAGGTCAGCTATAAAATGTTTAGCTTTTTATTGCAGTGAGGCTGCCAATCCGATGTTACGAGCCACAGAATTGACAAATTATGTGCATTTGTTAAATTTTTCTTCCCCTGCAGTCAAGTAGCTCAACATGTGTTCGGAGTTTTATTAGTCAACTGCCATTGTGCTGATCTCATGTCTGCCTGACTTTAGTTTGCAGAAGTTTGCTCTGCAGTGTAAGAAGAATTCAGAGGCCTGATTCAGCTTATCTGTCTTTTAACAAATGTTTTATTTTTGTTTTAGGTGAGTCAGATCTCTTTACAGCCACCAGTAAACGGGGAGCTCATGCTGAGGTTCCAGCAGCTGCAGTCTCGCTTGGCTACTCTAAAGATTGAAAACGAGGAGGTAAAACTTTTTCTGTACAACAACAACAATCCAGATATTAGTAGTGCAGCGCGTTTGTTAAACCGACATCTTGGCCTCCAGTTTTGTTGACTAGAAGTTTAGCATTTCTGCTGCAAGGTGTGAATTCATGAAGCTTAACGTATTTTCCTTTAGTGTTTTGCTCCCACTGCTGGAACTCAGTCCTGATTTTATTTGTACTAATCTGCCCCATGCTGCTCTGTCTAACATTAAGAGTGCATATTCAAAGTGAAAAAAAAAAAGATAGAGCATTTGCAGCGTGCTAAAGTAACTTGACATTTGTCATTAAAAAAAAGATAGAAAAGCCTCGACTGTCAGTTTCACAGTTTGCGCTCACATCCATCGGGTTGTTTTTCTTTATTATTTATATCACGTCAGACCTGCTTCCTCTGTGAGAGCTCTCACTGGCATCTGTTGTTTTTCTGCACATTTGGCTTTCTTTAATCTTTCCACAAAGACACAGAAGCATGTCGCTCACCTTTCTTGAAAATCTAAAATAAAACTGTCACATCGGAGACGAGCAAGCACCTGTGGGTGGTAAAGACTGAATCGTGGCAGCATTTAGACATAACTTTTGCAGAATAATAGGAGTTGGATTGAATAAAATGTAGACACGTAGTTTGTTATTATGTAATTATACTACGTAATAAGAAAAAAATACGGTTACAATGCACTATTGATAAAAAGTGCAGCTTGAATTATGTAGAATATAAACCACAGTGACAAATACATTTAGCTTCAACAGTTAAAAACGCTTAATGTGAAGCTGCAGCTGTGTTTAATGCAATTTGAAGCTGCGTCGGAGTAATCAGTGATGATGAAGTCTGAGATGTAGGATCAACAGTAATTCTCAATTATACACCAATCAACAGCAACATTTTAAACACTGATCATCTTGTTACATTTGCACCAATCGGGTGCAGACGACAAGTTAACTGGGGGGGGGGTCCTTTGATTTGGTGTTTGATGCAGCAGAAATCAGCAAGATGCTCACACGGGACAGTTTGCATTGATCATTAGAGTAACGATCAAAAGTGGTTCAAGAAAGATGCACCTTTTTTTTTATTTATTTGTGTATTAGTTCTAAAGAGAAAAGAGGATACACTAAGAAAGTAAACTAGAATGTGGGATTTTCCTTTAGGGCTGTTCTCTACAGACAAACTGTTTCCATTTGTGTGTGTATCACTTTGACAGCCTTCACTCATCTCAGTATTTTTGCTGACCAAATAGACACCTTCATGGCAATGGTCTTCTGGATGGCAGTGCTGTCTTCCAGATACATACAGCACTCTGGCAAATGGCAAAAGTGGTTCAGGAATAGTTTAAGGAGCGTAAGTTTAAGGTGTTGATGGGTCTGCTGGTAACATCTTAGTGTCTGATTTCATAGCACATTACCAGAGGTTTTCCTGAGTCTATGTCTAAGTGGGTCAGAGAAGTTTTGGCTTCACAACAGAGACCCACATCGTGTTAGGCAGCTTGATTTCAAGTTGAGTCTGCTTCAAAGCTACTCCTCGCAAAGTATGACACAAAAAGTTTATCTTGAAGTATATCAAATGGTGCAGTGTGAAAGGGTTTACTGCGGTAGTTTTCACAGATCTATTGAAACAGGCGTCCACATGCAGAGTATACAGAGTCCTTCACTGAAAACAACAACAACATGTGGACGCTGGAGTTCAAAAACTATCAGACGTGCATGATCACTTATAACAATTAAAAACAAATTCAGTAGTTAACAAAAATTAACTTACAAAACATACAGCACATTTCTACTTTTTTTTGTTTTTGACATTATAGTTAAGTCAATATCTGCATTATCATTAAAGTTGTGGGTTTGTGACATTACCAGAACTTCCCACTAAGTTGAGTCAGGTCATCTCTGGATGGTTTCTTTTTGTCGTTGAGACGTTTCGTCCTTCATTCGAAGGACTTCGTCAGTCCGAGGAGCCACAACAACTCAGTCCCATAAGCAGCACAGTCACAGTGGGCCAACCAGTTTGATGGTGACATTACCAGTACTTTATACTCTGTAGCCTTCAGGAGTGGGGAAAAAAAATTACCGTGTTTTTCAGACAATAAGGCACACTTAAAATACTTTAATTTTCTCAAAAATCGACAGTGCGCCTTATGCATTAATTCTGATTGTGCTTACTGACCTCAAACCAATTTTATGTGGTACACAGCGCTAAAAAATCTGTCAAAATGAACTTGTTTCGCTTAATGCACCTTATGAATGAAAACAGACCCGTTCATTGATATTGCGCCATAAAATCTGGTGCGCCTTATAATCCAAAAAATATGGTAGCTCAGTAATTACAGTTGCAGTGTTCACAGTATTTCTAAGCTGTGTGTTTGTGACTGTGTGTATGTGTGTGTAAGGGAGGCTTGTCCTTGTCTGCCTGCTTTGCTGAGGCGGATGTCCTCCTGATGGGTCAGAATTGGAGGGCAGCAAAGCTTCATGTAAGGATCACCAGATGGCCCATTTTCCTGTGCACGGCGTGCCAGTTACATCCTTGAAAACTGAACTTTCAAAGCAAACTACAAGCTCCACTGTCAAATGTATGAAAGACAAAGGGAGTTTGTCTTTATCTGGACAGGAAAAGTGACAGGGCAGAGCTTTAGGAGAACGTGCAGCTGCATCCTCAAAGAAAATTGTGCTGAATAAGTGCACCACTGGTGGATGGGGGTGTGAAATGCAAGGGTTTCACTTTTTTTGTGGATTTGAGGACAACCCCCTGCTTGTCTCACTGCCAGACACTTCAGTCCACTTCTTAAATTAATAAAGTTTGTCTTCAAGGACATAATTAGTTTACCATTTAAATCTCATTTGCCTCTGAATGACCCAAAGCCCAGGCAGACTCATTTTCCTTTTGTGCTGTCTGGTGTCAGTCATCTTAAACAAATAAACAAGATGGTTTTCTTAAAATGCTTCACACCAAACTCCAGCAATCTGATGCCATCACAGGGCTTTTTTTTTTTCTTTGTCCAGATAGGGAGGCACATCAGAGCTTGTCTGTGTGTGCTCCTAGTTTGATGTTCAGCAGATTGCACACTTACTGCAGGCTCTGTTGAAAGCATTTGGACAGCAGTCTGCCTTGTGAGATGTGATGGATATTTAAATAACTGTTAACTGATGTTTACAACTGATCGGGGTACACAAACGTCAAATGTGTTGAGTGGAATTATTTTGGCTTTTTTTGACAGAACAAATCTTAATTTGGCTTCTAGCTGATATAAACTCTACTAGGCCTGTCGCGTTAAACAATAAATAATTTAATCAAATGGTAAATGAAAATTATCGACCTCATTTTCATTTATCGGCTTTATCGTTTCTTCCTGTCTCGCTCTTTCTACTGAAGACACTGGATGACATGGCTCAAATGGTGTTCTTCGCTGACCCCTCCCTTTCTCTTTTCTCTTTAAAATCTGTTTTAACAATCCAAAATCGTGTTTTTGGATCGTTAAAAGTAGCTAAGCTGAGACGCTAAGCTATGAGCTAAGCTAACAGGCCAACCTCGGGATAAAACCTCTGCCTTGTCAAAGCTCCAAAATGTACGGGTGAAACCCGTGCCTTCGTGTAAAAAGTTGTTTTTCTCTGCAAAAGAAGCTGAGAACTTGTTTACTGATTTTTTTATTAAAAGCTTTGTGTGACAAATACTATGCTAAAGAGCTCAAACCACACCAAGCATCCGCCAGTTTTAGAACTGAAAAACGTGAAGGAGAGACGGCCCATGTCATGTCAAGGGGCCTCCCTCCCATTTTTCTTAGAGAAACACTGCTCACTCCCTCACTATCCATCCTTTAGTTCAAACAGCCTTATTCTGCCATCCAGTGGTCAGAAAATGTACTACACACAAAAATTAACCAACATTTCTTCTTAAATTTGACTAATTACTAATTATTGTCAAATCTCCAACAATATTAATCGTTTATCGCAATGATTTCTGAGACAATTAATCGCCCAGCAAAATTTTTTATTGTGACAGGCCTAAACTCTACTAATACTACTAGTGATGAAATATTAATACAGTACTGAGTTCTTGGAAATAGTTGAGTGGGAAAAATAAACTTAATCCCCAGCCAGAGGGTCTTTGTTCGGGTGTGTTGTGCAGCTGCAGGGTCTGAAGGGCATATGCAGTGCGTTTCTCCAAGAGGTCCGTTGTAATTGAGCCCAGCAGTGTACACTGGTAACTATTCGTCTGCTGAATAATGGATAAACCCAGCAGCTTTTTCACTGCAAGCGATTCTCTCGCATGCATGGCTCCTGTCTTTAAGTGACAGCTGGAATGCTTGCTTCCAGCAGATCCACTCGGGATGAGGCTGCCAGGGGGAGAGGAATCCCAAACACACTTGGAAATTGTGTAACTAGTGACTCATGTGTGTCACAATAAATTATCTACACTAAGGACGTGTCATAACACTTTAAAAAGTTTTTTTTAATGAAAATATACCTTTTAGGGTTGTAAAAATTGTAGCTATTTTTCTTGCATCCTATCAGATCATGATGCAACCCATACTGTGTATTTACTCTGGCTAACACTAACTACATCCACATTGTGTGTCTAAACGTGTGTCAGCACTGTGATCCGTCACATTGATTCCATAGCAAGGTCGCCTTGTGTTTTAGTCCTTTTATAAAAGGCTCACTAGTAAAACAGATTGAAAGAAACCAGATGTTTTCTGTATTTAAACCAGTAATCCGCTGTTTAAATGTTTTTAAATTGGAGATCAGATAAACTTAAAAACATTGAAATGAAGTCTAAGAAAGTTAAATCAGGTCCTCTGGACGGATTCAAAAATAAAATAATAATAAATAAAATAATTTAAAAAATTGTTGAAATGTTTCATCTTTTATCCAAAGCACTTCGTCGGTCTGAGGAGTTGTAATAAACTCAGTCTAATAAATAGCTCCTTCTCATAGTGGATCAACCAGTTTGCTGCTGACATCCAAAGCTAGCTGTTCACATGATAAAGGAGGAGCATCAGCCTAACGACCGATCGTTAGTGCTCTGATGGCTGCTTGCCATCAGAGCAAGGGGGCCAAGATGGTGTAGAGCAGGGGTGCTCACACTTTTTCAGCATGCAAGCTACTTATAAAACAACCAAGTCAAAATGATCTA
>JARVGV010000002.1:18105062-18118097 GCA_031762435.1 Hypsolebias longignatus
ACTAAATATTTAATTTACAAGCTAAATATTTAGTTTACAAACTAAATACTTTACTTGCAAGTTAAATATTTAGTTAGCAAACTAAATATTTAGGTGTGAATTAAATATTTAATTTCCAAGCCTAATATTATTTAAAAACTAAACATTTAGTTTCCAAACTAAATATTTATTGCCCAAGCTAAATATTTAATTTCCAAACTAAATGTTTAATTTCTAAGGTAAACCATTTAATTCCCAAACTAGATATTTAATTTGCTAACTAAAAATGTAACTTTCACCCAAATATTTAACTTGTAAGCTAAATATTTAGCTTTCAAGTTAAATATTTAGGTCTGAGATAAATATGTAGTTAGCAAATTCAATATTTATTTTGGAAATTCAATGTTTACCTTGAAAAACAAGTAAGCTAAATATTTAATTAGGAAATTAAATATTTAGTTTAGGAATTAAATGTTTAGCTTGGAAATTAAATGTTTAGTTTGGAAAATAAATATTTAGCTTGGGCAATAAATACATTTAGTTTGGAAATTAAATATTTAATTCACACCTAAATATTTAGTTCACTAACTAAATAAATATTTAGTTCACTAACTAAATATTTAACTTGCAAGTTAAGTACAGTACTGTATTTAGTTTGTAAACTAAATATTTAGCTTGTAAATTAAATATTTAATTGGGAAGTATGGCATTTATAAATGTATGAATAACATGGTGAAAATGTGAATTTGAAAAAAAAATCTTATTAAAGGCAAAATAAACCAAAATATATTGCTGTTGATTTTTGACAGTGTAACTTTACAAACGGCACCCCATAATTATTTGTTTTTTTTTTCTAACCAACTCTTTGTATTCTAGACATCCCAATGGGCTGTTCAGAACCCACACTGGCACCCGGCGGGCTAGACCCCGCTCTCTTTTTAACTTTAGATTATTTAACGGCAATTTGGAGTCATTTATCAAGGTACACAGTCTGCTGGGTAACGTTTCTTTCTTCTATTTTTCTGTCTTGCTCTGGCTTTCTGAGCATTTTGGTGGGTTTCCCCTCAAAGCATCTGCACTTTGATTCATTTTACAAATGTACACCATCAAAAAAAAAAAAATGTTTGTGCTAAGATGGATTCTGGAAATGTTTTCTGTGAGTCAGTGAGCTTGGGCAGTCTGAGGCGTAGGGTGGCATTGATAGATTTGGAGGGTCGCGGGAGGAGAGGCGCAACAGTTGGAGGGATAAATATTTGTGTCTGTCAGCACCCCGGGCTCACTGCTGAGCTGGCATGTCTGAGCTGCTCTGGCAGAGATATTCTCTGCTCCTGGTCCAAAGAGGGAGCAGAGGCCAGTGACAACAACAGGATAAATGGTAGTTTACAGGCACATGCCAGACTGATGAGGTGTGCTGCCTCCCTCCTCCGGCCTCTCACTGCCTCTCACTGGTGTCCATGTTCAGTCCTACTGTCCACATCACATGGTTCACATTGGACGTTGATGCCAACACATGGTGGAATGAAGGTGCTTTAATGGTAAAGGCTTTGGTGGCCAGCTGCTGTAATCGTAAACGTTGTTTTTCTTTGTGTCCTCCTCTTTCTTTTCTACATCTCTGCTTCTTGTGGTTTTCCTCTGTAGCCGCGGACGTCGGAACTCACACACTCGGCATCAGGTAGACACTCTGAGGCTGTGTTCGTCTTTGCTCGATTCTGCCGCCCATTCCGCATTAACAAGATTTCCTCTTCGTGTTTTTGTCTTGTTTTTATTTACCAACTTCTAAAAGCAGCTTCGACAGACTGAGTTGAATTTTGTCTTAGTTCAAAATTACGTCTTTTGATTGTTTATTATAGTAACACAACCACATCAAGACTTTGATTCAATTTATTTGGCAAAAAGCAGTCATCCTAATGTTGCATGACTAAAAACATGAATCCAGCTGCATACAGGCCTACACATCAACCCTCATATCTCAACCTTTGATGATCTTTGTGTTTGGACCAGTTAACTCTCCCTGAAGCTTGTAAACAAATCACCTCTACCATTAGAAGCTTGAAGGGAGTGCCTGAATTGCATTGTTCGTCAAAGCAGATGGAGTGCAGTCAGAGGAGGTTGCACTAAGACATCTCATCTAACCTCTCCAGCCCTGACCTCCACATTAAATGTGTGGCTCTTTAGATTCATTAATTTATTCAGCTTTTGTTTATACATGTTAGTCTCAATGAGTCACAAGGACTCATTTTCAAGAGAAACCTGTTTTCTGCAGACCACATGTAAAGTACAGACAACAATAAACAACAATAAAATGCAATTAAAATAAAAAGTAGTGTTATGAAACAATAAAATCAAGATGACTTATAAAACTAGAGAAATTGTATTTCCTGCAAAAATGCAATGTGAATGCTTTTTGCTGAAAAACTTTCTGAAAAACAGCTGAAATTAACTAAAAATCAAGCTGAAATGGATGAACAAGCCTAAATTAGCAGAAGAAAGCATAAAGAACACATATTTGCTAAATTAGGTTTAAATAAGAAGAAAGGCGCACAAAAGGAGCTAAAATGAGCTCCAAGAATATTGAATTAGCTGAAAAAGCTACATTTTGCATGAAACAGCTACTGGTAAATAGTAGCTGAAATGGCAGAAGAAACTGAAACTAACAGAAATAAGCTGAAAGGAGCACAAGCTGAAATTAACATAAAAGAAGTTAATTAGGCTGAAAGTAGCAGAAATTACCACAAAAAAATCTTGAATTTATCTGAAAACATTTGAAAGTAACAACAAAAATTCTAAAAATGTAGCTGAAAAGGTAGGACAAACTTAAATTAGCAGACGAAAGCAGAAAGTAAATCTGTAAAAAGCTTAAATTAGCAAAAAAAAAAAAAAAATATATATATATATATATATATATATAAATAAATAAAAAAAACGGCTGAAGAGTAGCTAGAAAGTAGAAAGAAGCTTGAATTACCAGAATGGAGTGGAGACAGCACATTTTTTGCTGAATTATGCTGAAAAAAGTTGAAACGAGCGCCAAAAATATGGAAAGAGCTGAAAGAACTAAAATTAGCATAAAACAGCTAAATAGTAGTAGAAATACTGGTAGCGCTGAAACTTACATAAATAGTCTGAAAGGAGCATAACAAGCTGAAACTAGCAGAAAGAAGTTAGAAAAACACAAAAAAATTGTAGTTAGCAGAAATAATCTGAAAGAGCATAAAACAGCTCTATAATCCACAATACCCAGTTGTTATAAGAGACTCAGTATGAACAAACAAATGAGGTGACGTCAACTCAGTCTGTCTCGAGTTGGAAAAAAATCCTTTCACTTTTTGTGTGTGCATGTTTACTTTTGACATCATATTGCATCGTCACCTGTTAGAGGCCAATCAAATACCAGGTTATCACAATTGATTATCGCTTGTAATGCAGCATGTGTTATGGGCAAATTTGCATGAAGAATTTGAAGTACGTCAAAATTTGGTTCATTATTTACTAACTGTTTACATATGGTGTTTCAAACTATTAATGCGTAAAATCGTTTTTTAAATTCCTTTCATGTTTTGATTTAATACACACAATTACATTTTATCTTTCACTAATTTAAACTTGTATCATTGTCATACATGATGTATTTGGTATGGCTCTAACAAGTATCTTAGTGATAAAAATACAAACATAATATTTGAAATATATTGACTGTTGTGCTTTTTTGTGCCTCCAAAGGACTCTGGACAAGCGATCCCAAGAGTGGTTGAGAGTTGCATTCGCTACATAAATCTATATGGTGAGTCACATTAAACCTTGTTGGGTTGGGGGGGGGGGGGGGGGGTGTTGTGTAAATCTTCTCATAACCCAACTATGACTTATATATTTGTAAGGTTTATTTTGTTTTAGTGACTCTTGTATAACAGCTGACTTTAATTGTTTGAGTGTGTTTATAGTGTAGTTTTTTAAGTCTCTGTTTATATCAGTTCGCTCACTGTTATGGAAAAAACACAGATTTCATCCTGTTTAAAAAAGTGCAGCATTTTCCACCCAGCCTCCCAAATAAGCTGTGAGAAAAGAAGCTTCCATTAGTTCGAAACAAACCAATGCCGTAAAAAGTCTGCTTTTAATTAGGATTAGAAAGGAATCTTAGAATTTGGTCTTGACTCTTGACCTTTCCCCTCCTTAAATCCCATTCCTCGCAGTAAAGCCTGATTGTGGTCTCTCTAATTATTGTCTTTAATTAGCAAAGTGAAGTGGCTTGGCAAACAGGACGTTTTTAGGCCCTACTAAAGAGTGAGTGTGTTTTTGTGTTAGCTTTTTGTGCTTTTTCACCCTTATTTTTTTTTCTTTTTTTCCCCTTTGTCTCTAAAGGCCTCCAACATCAAGGAATCTTTCGTGTTTCTGGATCCCAGCTGGAAGTTAATGACATCAAGAACTCATTTGAGAGAGGTACACTTCTCCAACAAATTCCTTAATTCTGCACATATATGTGTGCTTTTTAAAAAAAATTGTTAAACCAAAATGTAAGGTATAACTAGAAATTTATATCATCACAGCCTATTTGAACCACATAGCTTTTTGAAATGCTAAACGCAAATTTTAAGTTTTCCCATAAAACTGCTCAATTTATTTGTTTGTATTTTTAGGAAACGACCCTCTGGCTGATGATGAGAATAACCATGACATCAATTCAGTGGCTGGTGTTCTCAAGCTGTACTTTCGGGGTCTGGAGAATCCTCTTTTCCCCAAGGAGAGGTTCAGCGAGCTGTTGTCGTGCATCAGTAAGAAAGCATGGTTACATCGTTTTGACTGTTGAGCACAAATCTTTTAACACCAGGGTCAAAATTCAAGTGGGAGGACTGTGAATGCCTTTTGCCTACTAGTAGCCAACACTCTCAGTTCAGTGAGGTACTACCTTAAATGGCACGCAGCTTCAAGCTTTCCACAGCTGAGCTTGAATCTGTTGTGAAGTTTGTTTCAGCAATTAGACATATCCCAAACAAAGCAGTGTCTAGGTAAGCTGAAATATTTCCACTCATCCTATAACCATTCATTCCTCAATGAAAGTAAGGGTGATTAGTAACCAACTGAACTTATGTATAAAAATATAAATCAATGAATGTAAAAATTAAGTACCATATTGTCCGCCATGTACGGCGCACCGCCTTAAAAGTCACATCAGTCTAAATATGTCTAATAAAGTGGAAAAAATCCATAAATATGTTGCTTTGCTGTTTGTTACGTGTCACCGCTGACAACCCGGAAATGCGGGCCAGTGTTGTTCCAATACGCAGAAGTAGGAGCGCACAGAGGGACGAGCTGCTGTTCTTTTCTTCAAAATTTAACAAGATAAGCACCTAAAACAATTGTTTGCTCGATATTATAGTAAAGGTGTGTCTCAGTTGAACTTTTATTTAATAAAAGAACTTCAATGGTCAAATCAGCTGCATTTCACTTCACCGGGGCGGCGCAGTGAAATGAAGCTGATTTGACGGTTGCTCCAGGCGAGCTGGATGAAGGTGGCAGGCTATGGCAAGCCGATTGTGTCATCAATAGCCACTTTTACCTATTACATGACACAACGGCATGTCGTACTACTCGAGTGCCATCTAGTGGCTGAAAATGGTAATGTTCAATATTTTCAGTCAGAATGAATGAAAACGGTCATATCTCAGCCAAAAATTGGTTTATAAATATGGGGGGAAAATCCATAAATAAGTTGCGTCAGTGTGTATAAGTTGCAGGGCACGCAAATTATGCAAAAAACTGCGACTTATAGGCTGAAAAATACGGTATACATGAACTTACACAAGTCCTCACAAGAATAGTATTTCTTTTCCACTTTAACTGTGACTTGGTTCTCAGCTCAGTCTGCTGTTTGTGTGGCTTTTTCTCCTCTTCTGAAGACGAACATGGGGAACACATCTACAAGCTCATCAGAGCATATGTTCTGTAGAGTTCTGTCGTGTAGTGTGCGCTGTTCTGTGTGTGTTTACGCACGCTTTAGTGTAGACACCAGTGTGTGAAGTGGGTCTTTATGTGTTTCCTCGGTGTACCTTCGTACAGTTGTGCTGGATGAGTGATGGGGATTCCCTGTTTACATTCCACAGCTCAACAAGCCAGTGATTGCTGTGTGGGTTGGGTGCCCAGAAGGCTTCATATTAAAAATCCTTTTCCCATGGAGCAGCTCAGACCAGCTCCATGATTACTTCTAAGCTAAACTTTTTGTTCACCGCTGTGTGCTACTTTCAGTAGTTTTCAGTTTAGAATTAGCAGTGGAAACACTTTGCACAGTATCTGTTGCGATGAATAAGTCTTTATTGGAGATGACCTTTAAATAGTAGCTTCCAAAACATTCCAGAACCACACAGAAACCCAGTTGGGCATTCATGAAAAATGAAACGCACCCTAAGTATCCTCAAAGCCCAAATCCCAGAAGACGCAAAATGGCTGAAGGATGGTGGGGCTATTTTTAGCAGCCGGCAGAGCCTCAGCTCATCCAAGTAAAACGGGAAGGCTGCTTCAGGTGGAACAAATGATATGATAATACAAGACACAAAGGCTGGCCCTGCCTTCACATGTTGTAGACGGGTGCCAGCAGAAGCAAGGTCAGTCTTCAAACAGATGCATCTATGAAGGTTGTTAGAGTTTGAGCTCTGCTCAAAACTGTGGGGGTAAAATAGAAGCAAAACTTTGAAAAATAATAAAGAGACATAAGAGGAGCATGTCTGTGTGCAGAACAAATGCTTCAAACGGAGCTAGCGTTAGTAAAACAATGTTGTCCTGCTGGCTCTGTCTTCATATGTTGTAGAAGGGCACCGGCAGAAAAAAAAATGCAAGAATACATTTTCGAAGAAAAGTTGCTCTTTTCTAGGCGCGATGCTCAATATTTTAAAGCACTAAAAATAATACTGATGCACAAGCAGGGGAGCCAGAAATAGGGCAAGCACACATTTTTCTGTACAATATGTTTTACCTGTTTAAAATATTAACACGTTCTTGGGTTCTCAGACGTTTGAGTGAAGAGCTCAGTTTGGCATGTGAGGCTTTTATGTGTTTGCAGAAAATGAGAAACAATTAAAAGAATACATCAACAACTCAATTCTCTGCCACAAAAGTAGGTTTTAAATGAAAAAATAATTTTAAAAAAGGTTTTAGGGGACAGTTTTCTGAGGTGAAACAAAATTGTGTACTCGAGGTTCCAGTTACATCCAAAAATTTCAAATGTATAAAAAGTATAAAAGAAGAAGCCGTGTGCAAGGATCTAAGATAGAAGCTAAAACTAATAATGTAAAATAATATGGTGTATTAAACAGCAGCCTGAACATGAGTCTGTTGTGAGCAGATGCGTATGAATGCAGCAGCTTAAAGGCAAGAAATCAGCAGCATGGATAATCAGCAGCATGGATAATCAGCAGCACAGATAATAAAGTGACAAATCTCCAATTAAAGTGGCATTACAGTGATTTTCTGGTTAGGGATTTATGATTCTAACAGCTGTATGAATGTACAGAAACAAAAGCCACAGGGTTTTTTGATTGTCTTTGTTGTTGTTGTTGACAATTTCTACATTGTTTTGTGTATTTTGTGTCTTTTTTGCTACTGTAGGAATAGAGAACCTGTATGAGAGAGCGCTGTACATCCGTAAGATCCTCCTGACCATTCCCAGATCTGTCCTTATCGTGATGCGTTACCTCTTTGCCTTTCTGAACCAGTGAGTTTATAGACATTTACCAGTATATTACTTCTATATTTCATGTTGTTGGGTTTTTTTTTTTTTTGGCTTAAAAAGATGTAAGACTTGTGAACCTGTTAGGTGTTACCACTGCCTTTTTATCATTCATATGTTCCTTCATAATTTCCCCCCCTCCAGTCTGTCCCAGTACAGTGATGAGAACATGATGGACCCGTACAACTTGGCCATATGTTTTGGCCCTACGCTCATGCCTACACCAGACAGCCAAGACCAGGTCTCCTGCCAGGCTCATGTGAACGAGATCATCAAGACCATCATCATCCACCACGAGACCATCTTTCCTGATGCCAAAGAACTGGAGGGGCCCATCTATGAGAAGTGCATGGCTGGTGGGGACTACTGGTGAGCAACCCATCAACATACTACTGGACAGTGCATTTAGTTATAAAGCAGAACGTGTTTGCCATTAGAAGGGTTCAGTTTCTTGCTCAGTTTGAAGTGAAACCCCAGCTACCAGGATGTCCTGTCACAGCTGTCTGTGGGTCAGGTAATTTCATCTGTTATTAAAGGTGCAAAACATTCCCATGAAGTCACTTCACGAGACGATTTTAAAAAGTCTGACAGATGGTGGTGGTTTTCTCATTGTGTCTTCATGATTATGAATGGAACAAAGGCACGCAGCCAACTTACTTTCAGTGGGGTCTCACTAAGCATTTAGGTATGTGTGAGCGCTTCGTACTGTAGCTAGCATGTGTGTGTGTGGGTGGGGGTGATATGAGTCAGTGTACACACCAATTAGGCAGCTGTGGCAGAGGGAAATGACAAGGTAAGAATGTATCGGCGCTGACGACACGTGAGCTTCTCTTCAGGTGGGACAGACCGAAGCAATCTTTGAATTTACTTCAATCATAGCAGGAAAAGCTCTCAGGGCGAATAAGGAATTAGTCCAAATGCAGAGACTCAGGTCAAACTTGAGACTCCTTTCCAGTTCCACATCTGTAAGCAGCGCTTATCTCTCGTTTCTTGCCGTCTTTATCAGTCTCCGTCGAGGCTGACAGGGAATTATCTCTGACTAGAACTAATCACCCGTCTCAGAACAGCCGTGTCCCACGGCAATGTAGCCGAAGCCCTTGGGAAATTTGTTGTCTTGGCAGCTTCACTTCTCTTTCTAGCTGGAGGAGGAGGTGGCTGCTGACATGCTAGTATGGGAGGAGATGCTCAGTTCCTGGCAGGGTTAATCCATGGAGGTGTGTGTGTGCATGTGTGTACGGTATGTGTGGTGCTACTGCCAGCTCACACAGCATGATGCAAGAAGAAGCATTTAGGGAAAAAAGAGGGTAAACCACAGACTGATTCTGAAGCTTTTAAAAAAAGTAATAATGACATTTGCTTGAACTGAATTTGTGCCTCTTTATCGTCATCATCAGTGACTGTGAAGGAATTTTAGAGGGGAAATCAAATTGGAAAAACACATGTACGGTAGTCTTTTTACTGTAATATTAGAAAAACTACACAACGGGGAAGACTTTTTTTTTGGAACTATGCTCTGATCTATGTTTCGGCTGACAGTTTGCGTGCTTTTCCCTGCAGTGAGAGCCCCTACAGTGAGCATGGAGCCCTGGAGGAGGTGGACAATGAGGGAGGGACAGAGACACACACCAGTGAGGATGGTGAGTGACTATACTACCGTGATTTGTGAACACAGTAAATAATCAAGCAAAATACACGTTCTTATTGACATTCTCAAGTTCACGTTTCAGCTTTGCTCCGTGTCTGTGGTGTTTTGAGGGTTAACCTCAGCTCTCGGGAGCTGTGTGGCTAATCCTGCCTTTCAGCCCATTAAATGCTTTAACCTTGAATGGCCAGGGAGCTGGGCTCAGAGTGATGGACAGCCATTCATATTCTAATAGTTCTGCTTTTCTCTTGGATTCTCAGGACATCTCCACATCCTCGTTTTTTTTAACTGTGTGGTGGTCTGCACTTGGTCAAAATCAATTTCTAGTTGTTGTCTTATGTCTATGAACACCTATGCATTGAGATTTTTCTGGTCAAAAGACAGCAACCGTCAGTTTAATTAAGATGAGGTTAGACAAGAAAGTTCATGCTCAAAATGAGGTTACATTTTTTAATCAGTCCCTCCAACGTTCTTTGTTCTAAAAGCTTCTCTGAGCAGCCTGGAAAGAACATGCTCCTGCTAACTGGGTCCCTCCCTGCGGAGTCCTGAACTGTGGTCAAGTTATTGTCATTAGTTATTTTTAAATTCCCATGACCTCATTTGGATTTCACCAAAGCATAACTCCTTTTTCTGCTGACTTACAGCCTCTTTAACAGAGCTGGATTATTTTTCCACCATTGAATATATATTTAGTAGGGATGCACGATATTGGATTTTTGGTCGATATCCGATATGTTAAAACTTATTTGGCCGATAACCGATACCGATATTTTATATACTTTCCTTTGTCAGAACATAGCCTCTTATTTAGACTTATTTGCTACAAAAATTGTGTAACAGCTATAAGATAAGAGCTGGTGACATATATACAGTAACAGCCACATGATATGCATATAGCACTTTAACTTATATTAAATGAAAAGTGTTCAATGTTATTTATTAGCATTAGTCACCTGCGATGCTGTCTCACTTGTGGAGATTTGTTCCAGGTTCCTAACTGCAGTGTGGGACCCTCTGCACTCCTGTGCATGAAGGACAGCTGTTTTAAGTTCAAAGTTTTTGTCTATCCATTGAGCCGTAAGACTAATCGTGCTAATGGGGTCTAACACGATGTCCAAATGTCTGTGGTAAAACTCACCCAAGTGCTATCAGCTACTAGCTTCTCAATGAGGTCAGAAATGTCAGCTTGTAATTCGGGTAAGGCTACGCTGGAAAAATATCTCTGACTGGGGACAATGTAGCGAGGCTCATTATAGCCCATAAATCTTTGGAATCCGACATCCTCACAAATGAAAAAAACCTTCCACACCGCCGACATTGTGAATTTTCCTCTCAGATCAGATCAGGTAGGCGCGTGATGTCATCAAGTTGTGCTGGCGCTGCAGGCATCCTTGTCATTGGGTTGGCATACAGAAACAGTGTCTTTTATATCGGTGAGTTGTTTTGATGGAATATCCAATATTTAAATTTAACACTAATATCAGCCGATACTGATATCATGCCGATAATATCATGAATGCCTAATATTTAGTCATTCTTAAAAATATATATTTAAAAAAAGACAGTATGAAGTGTGCGAGTCAGTCTGGACAGGTCAGTCTCACACGACGTCACATAGAAAGTAAAGTTGTCGTGTTGCTTTAATTACGCGTTAATGGGGAAAAATAAAGACGAGTAACAATATTAATTATCAAGGTACAGATGGAGTCATAAAAAAATGTTTATGAAGTCTTAACAGCAATCGCTGTGTTGGCTTGTAAGTCTGTGTTTGGAAGAGACAGAGCTATTAAGAGGCATGTTTGTAAGCTATCCTTAAAACCTTAATAAATCTGAATTAAAGTTATTTCACATATTTTCTATGGTAAACAAAACCGAAGGTAATTTATATGTTGAACTCTGCTAGTATTTTGTTTAGGTATAATGCTTCACAGATTAGAAATACATATCTAGATTTAAAAAAGTAGACTTTAGAGCAAAGAAAAGCTTGAATAGTTGATCAGACTGCAGAAAGAAAGAGGCACGAAAAGCAAGAGTAATGTTCATATCATATACGATTGTAGAGAAATTACACTTTCTATACCATATAGGTGTGAAAAAGAGGCTGAAACTTCCCTGCATTATTTTTTTTAATGTAAACTTTCATGGATGAGGTTGATGTTTACTTCTTACCTGTGACTGTTAGGAGACAACTTCTATACCAAATATACTCAAAGGTATGTTTTGGTTCTCATGATTTAATTAATTATATCAAACCACCTGTTTATTTTTTATCAATAGCTTTTTTTTTCTTCTAAATTCTACACTGTACTAAAGCTATTTATCTTTAATGGACTGACTATACGATATGTGGGCTTTTTCCCAAATAGAAAATGTTGCAGTGTACCAGGATATTTAAAAAAGAAGTCCCAGTCCCAGAGGATGGTTACTACCTCTAGCTTGTCAAACTTTCCCATATATTGTTAAGTTGAACCCAGTGTTTTGTTTTATGATCATTTATCTGCATTTGTGTACTTATGTTTTGTACGGAACAGCTATATATTTTTACAAAACGACAGTCCTCCACACAGCTGGCCCTTTTTCTTCCTTAATTGGCCAACAGATTAGAACAACTTCACCGCCAGTACTGAGAAAAATGTAATTAAAAACAAGTGGGATCAAACCGGTATTATATGGAAATCAATGCTCCATACATAATTCAACATAATTCTGTGAAAAACTGTGCATTAATACAGAGAGAGATATCTTTTTTTAGACTTCTCGTGCACCGTCAATGCAATGTCCTATGTCCTAATGTCCTATCTGTTGGTAGAAATCACTACAAGGTCAGAGATGAAACTACTGGCACATTGATTACCTATCACTCTGTGGGAATCCACCAGGATATCCTTGTTTAGTGTCCCATCAGGCATACTGTTGCACGTGTTAAAGAGAAACGTGTCTTACTGTGTAGAATGTCCCCTCAACTCCTGTTCTGTTTGCAGCATCAGCTGGATGCTATGGAAGAAAATCATTTTTATACCTTCTTTAGTTGAATTTATTCTAACCACATCTTGCACAAAGCTTGTGCTGCCTTGTTTCCACGTATGAACACTGCAGTAGTGACGGAGATCCATTGTCTTGTGAAAAACAACAGTTTGAATCTCACACAGTTTAATCTCTCCTCTATCATCTTTAAAGAGTTTGTGTTTATGTACATATTTCAGAAAAATGAGATTTGGGTTGATAGCCAGCTGCTTTAAGCTACAAGTACATCCGTGCAGTAGATGTAGTGCAACTCTTAGTGGGATGGATGTTTGGATGTAGAAGCGAATGACACATGAAGAGCATAGAGGGAAGGGGAAGCCCCCGTCATGGATCATGTCGCCCTGCTGTCAGTTTTATTAACAGCCTAGTCCGCTGTAGTGCAATCCAACTAATTCAGACAGTAAATTCTTGCTTGTCACATTTAGCTGGAGCCGCATCGTCCACCCGCTCACAATTGACAATTCACTGATGCGAGAACGATAGACACTTAGAGGTTCAAATGAAGAAGCAGAATGAAAGATGAGGTTGAAAAAGCCAAAGAAATACAAAAATCATAATTTCTTCTTTAACACTGACTTTGTTGTAAAAATGTCTTGCATATGGGGGAGTGGTGGCGCAGTGGTTAGACGGTGGGCTTGTGATCGGAAGATCGCCGGTTCAAACCCCGGTACCAACA
>JARVGV010000002.1:18134373-18150081 GCA_031762435.1 Hypsolebias longignatus
CGCCGTAAGTACGGAGCGCCGTAGGTAGAGACTGCTGTAGGTCGAGGACAACCTGTAGTTGGATGTTTTATTGTAAAAAACAAATTTTCTCCCTCCTTTATTTTCAAGATGCTGCTGACCAAACTACACATTGTCACCAACTGTTAGACCGAAGTGTAAACTGTAGAACTTTAAAGCTGGCTGGATGTCCCAGCAGCTGCACACGCAGGCACAGAAAGGTTTTAAAACTCACTGTGCCCCACGGCAACAACAGGAAACAAGAAATTAAGGTGACACATAACTGAGGAAAGTTACTTTTTTTAAAAAAAAAAACTATAAACCTGATCAAACAATGCAACTCAATCAGGAACTGTCCATGTGGTAAACTGCAGGTTTGCTCTTTATTCAGTCCTAAACTCAACACAGTTCTTTGATTTATGAATATACCTTTCACTCAGCTTCAAGTGGCCTTCAGACAGAGAAAATGTTAGGTTTTATTTTAAAACCAAAACTAAGAGATCTTATATCCACCTACATCTATTTTGGAAACCTTGTTATTGTTAAAAACTTTTACCTCCATCACATGTTCTGAGAAATAAGGTGCAATCCATTTCAGACTGATCAGAAAACGCCTGTGACCTCCTTGTCTTGTGTCTGCAGTGGCAGCTGGAACGATCAGCTCTGGTGTCGGTCCTGATTACGTAAATTACAACTTTATTGGAAACAAAACAAAGTTATTTTATTCAAGTACAGGTGTAGTACAGGTGTATGACAACATAACTTTTAAATTAGTTTGTTGCTGAGTGGAAGTAACTTGTGGGCAGCACGGTGGCACAGTTGGTAGAGCTGCTGCCTCTCAGCCAGCAGGTCACCCCAGTTCAAATCTCAACCGGGGGGCCTTTCTAGGTGGAGTTTGCATGTTCTCTCTGTGCATGTGTGGGTTTTCGTGGGGTACTCCAGTTTCCTCCCACAGACCAAAAACATGCATGTTAGTCTGATTGGTAACTAAAATGTATCTAGGTGTGAGTGAGAGATGTTTGTCTCATTTATCTCTATGTGTCCCTGTGATGGACCAGAGACCTGTCCAGGGTGTCCCCCGCTCTTCACAGTGATGGCTGGATATGGGAACCAGTGACCTCCGCAACCCAAAAAGGAAGAAGCAGGTGAACAATGGCTGGATGGATGGGAGGAAATTGTTCACATAACCAGCGAGACACAAGAGTTTGGCCAAAAATGATTTCAAATATATTTACAGAAATTCAAAATATTGCAGTTCTGATCCCATAAAAATGTGAAGCAGAACAAGCATTAACTACGGTACCAACATGGCAAACTAAAGCACTAAATGACCCAATGACTGAGACAAGAGGGACACTTGTAAAGTGGTTGAGGAGGCCATTCTGATATAGAATGGCCTGCTCAACCATTAATTTAATTTAATTTTGTGTTAAATAGACAAAATTATAAGTAGTGTTAGCAACAACACATAGATTCTTTAAAATACTTATTTAAAAAAGTCTTCAGTTGATCCAGAATGCTGCTACCAGAGTTTTAAGTGAGTTAGTGGGAAAGATCATATCTCTCCAGTTTTAGCTTCTCTCCACTGGCTCCCTGTCAAGTGTAGAACTGAATTCAAAATCTGACTTCTAATCTACAAAGCTCTCAACAACCTAGCTCCATCTTATATTACCGACCTTATTGTTCCACATTTTCCTATCAGAGCACTTTGTTCTCATACTGTAGGTATACTTGTGGTTTCTAGAGTTTCCAAAAACAGAATGGGAGGAAGATCTTTCAGTTATCAGGCTCCTCTCTTGTGGAACCAACTTCCACTTTCTGTCCATGAGGCTGACACATTGTCCAGTTTTACAAATGGGCTTAAGACTTTACTTTTGATAAATCCTATTGTTAGGGCTGGCTTGAAATGCTGCTATAAGCTTAAACTACTGAAAGACACATTTACCTCATTGCCTTAATGAATTGTTAAAATTGAATAGTTTTAATTTTTATTTTTTTTCTATCTTAACACATGATTCTCGACCTGCCATTGTGTATCTGTTCCTCCTTCCTGTTCCTCTCAAACCCAGCCGGTTGAAGAAGATGGCCGCTTATCCTGAGCCTTGTTCTGCTAAAGGTTTCTTCCTCATGAGGGAGTTTTTCTGCGATGAAGTAAAACCCAAAGCAGTCTGCCCCTCAGATAAATAGTGTTCACTTATTTATTTTATATGTTTCTGTTCAGTGCCCTGAGATGACTTCTGTTGTGACTTGGTGCTATACAAATAAACTGAATTGAAACTGAATTGAAATACTACACAATACAGTGTACAAAACATTCATTACCATTGAAAATGTGACCAGATGTAGCATAGACATTTTGTTTATTGAACAAATGGTGCGTTTCTTTCTTCATGATTTTGTGATAAAATAGTTTGCCTTTGCATCGTTTCTACGCTTTTCAGCAAGTACACGGACTGGGGTTTTCTAATGGTAACAACAGTTTATTATTTTTAACATTGCTTTTACTATAAAGTAAACTTCTATAGTTGTAATTCTTTATGTTTCTACGCATTGTTTTCTGCTATGTGTGGGAGCTTCATTGGAATTTGACCTTTAGCAGATCTACTTCCAGACTCTGTGCTGTTTGCAGGAGGAGGCGTGACCTTGTGCTTGCTCCTCTCTCTTGTGTGTATCTTCAAGGCCATCTGGTTAAAAAAAAATTAATAAAAGAATGTGTTGTTTTGGATACTAAATCACATTTTATTTTTCAGCTAGGCAGCTCAATTATTAAAGTGGAGACAAAAACAGAAAAACATAATATTCTCGTTTTCTTACACAGGACGGAATCAAGCAGATCGTTCAGTTGAGACACAAACTTGGAGAAAGTCGAAATATCAATTCACCTCTGCGATTCCGACCTTTCTCTCCCAGGTGTGAACGCTGTGCTCCAGCTTCTTCTGTTTGTCCTTGACATTCATGTACTCTGTGATATCAGGCGCCTGATAATCTGTGAGCTCCTTGCGCAGGTGTTGGTTGAGGCACTCCGCCTTTAAACGATCCTGAGAAGAAAAATGACATGAATTCAATTCAGTTCAGTTTATTTATATAGCGCCAAGTCACAACAGAAGTCATCTCAGGGCACTGAACAGAAATGAAAAAGTGGAGGGCAGAAAACCAGAGCAAGGTACAGACAGTATACATCAATATTAATTTTTAAAAAAAGGCATATTTTATTGACTGATTAATTTGTCTTAAAGGCAGTGTTGTAAAGGCTTTTAAATACATTTAAAATTTTGTGATCCAAATACTACTTTAGATTATAGGTAATAAATTGTTTCAAGATTTAAAAGGCCTAAAGTTTAAATAATTTTAACAGTTTACCTTCTCAGCTCGCTGTATCTTCTCGTCAATTTCTGCAAGCATTTGGTTTCTTTTGGTGATTTTATTGCTCAGTTCTGCTGAGTCTAACATCAAGCTCTGCAGCTTCTCCTGCTCACAAAACATAACAAACAAGAGCCATGATGAATTCCACTGTAAAATATTACATTTACACTAACAACAACTGGTGAAGCTGGTAAGTCTCAGTGAAATGTATAGTCACCTTGTGTAGGCTGAGGGTACGTTGTACTTCCAAACGGCTGCGTCGAAGTTCATTAAAGCTTTTGCCATGTCTGGGCTCTTCAAAGTCCACGGAAAAATTCTATATACAAAAACCAGGACAATTCATTTTTCAACAGGTAAAAGTGAATTGATAATTTTCTTTAAGATTAAAGTTAACTAAAGGATACATTTTTTTAAATTTTTACAAATAAGCAAATGAAGAATTGTATTGCAACATATTTCATGTGTTCCCTTTTTTTTTCAGCTTGCATTCTCTACCTCAAGAACTACTTTTCCCAGTTGTTTTTTCTGCTGGAGTTGCCGCAGGAGCATCTTCTCTTGGACCTTCAGGGTCTGATTCTTCCGAGTAAACTTCTCCAACTGGGTGGCCTGTTGCATATGATTTCAGTATGTGTAACCACAACACAGAAACAAGACAGAGGGGTTTAGAAAATAAGTTTAGATATTTGGTAGAAATAATACTATACAGTATAGAAAAGCACTTGGTTAATAGAGCAAGTCAAAATGTCAACACATAGTATTTCCGTAAAAAAAGGGATATAGAAGTTAAGGAGCAGCTTCCTCTTATTTTCAGTTTAGCTATTTTTTTCCACATTATTCTTACATGGGGGGGGGACAAAATACCATGAAATTAAAACAAAACAATCTGTTTGAAAGCAAATTCAACAGCTATTATAAACATTGAAATATTTTTGCATATAAAAATAATTATAAGTAGGTATGTTTTAAAATCTCTACAGAAACATTTTTGCATATGTTGATGTACTTCAGCTCATCCATTTTTGTTTACCTTTGACCTGTCCTCAATGTACTGCAGCACCTTCTCTGGCTCCTTCATTTCCAGTCGTCTGTCCTTCATAAATTTGAGCTGTCTGCATTCAAACTCTTTCTTGGCTTTCCTGATCTCAGCTAAATGCAGTTCTGCTTCTTTAATGGAGGCCTAGACATCAAAGATGAAAGCTGAGAAATGTACCGGTAAGCATGTACTGTGTAGAAATAGTGCACAACTGTGTGTGTGTGTGTTGTAACCTTGTAGTTGTCCAGGATTTTTTTATATGTCAGTTGAAGTTGTTTCTGTTCTTTCTGTGTATCAGTTACTTCTTTCTTTACCACATAAAGCTTTTGCTCCAAGGTCAGCAGCTGGGAATGAGCTGATAAGTTGGAGCAGATATTTTGCCTTGTCTCAACACCCTGAAAACACACACACAGAATAATACACGTTTGCTGATTAATGTTCAGTGCAACAATGTGTTCTGATTTTGGAACAGATACAAAAACAAAAAAAAAAATCATAAATGTTTGACATGCATAACTCAGAACGTCACAACACTATTCCAACTCTTAATGTATGCAACACTTCTAAAGTCATTACTGAAGGCAAACTTCTTTATTATATATGGCATTGAAGGTCTTAATTGCTGCTCTAAAAACATTATCCTCAAATTTGAGAAAAGTGTAGCTCACTACTTATACTGCAACTGTGTTTGCTCAGTCACTAAAATCGGAATTTTTTTTATTTTGTTTTTATTTGAAATCAGACCTATAAGCACAATAAACAATGAATTATGTTATGAATTATATAATTCATATTAACATCTGTAAACAAAACATCAACTATATCTTTATGACCTTTTTTACATGTCTAATAATCTTGTGATTCTTGTTAAATAATTAAGCTAGATCTAATTCTCCATCAATGGTGCTAATGTTTAGGTTTTGTCAATAATAGGAGTTAATGATTCTAACATAGATATTAGTACCCTACTCACCCCTTCAGCTACTTGGGAGTCTTCTGCTGCTTTTGAACTTTCTCCTTCACCCTGAAGGTCCTGAAGATCCAGGCGGCCAAGAAAGCGTTCAAATACATCATTCTCTGCCAGGAGGGCAGCAATAGAATACCTTTGATAATATTACATATATGGCATTAATAAAAACATGACTGCATAAGATGGAACAATAACAAACTTGTATATTTTTGTCCCCTTAACATTTTAGTGTAGTCTCCTCTGGTTTATGGACAATTATTAAAGAAAATACATGTTATATTTTAATAAAGGTTCTCGTTGCAAAGTCATGAATACTAGATGAAAATAAATAAATTGCAAGGTAAAAAACAAATCCATACAATATTTTCTCATATTGATGCTTAATAATTCCTTAAATTAAAGCTTTGTGGACAAGGTTTGTGACCAGATGTCAATAACCACTTGTGTTTATTTACCTTTGGAAACAGCCGAAGTGACTGTCTGATTAGCTATAGGTAAAACTTTTCAAGACTTGCCAGCAGCATTATTTGGTTTACCTGCACAAACGTGAGTGCTTTGTTTACATTCAGTGTGGACCCACATTCAGAATTGTGTTTACCGGTAATTTGCACAATTATTGTGATAAACATTTTCAAACTGCACCATTTGATATAGCTCATGTATGTTTGTTCTAGCTTTTATGTCTGAAGTAAAAAAAAGTACTGTACATTTAAATGTTTAGCTAACCAGAATTGCTATTAGCATTAGTGGCGTTAGCAGGTTGTACAAAACAAGCAAAAGCTTAAATTTAAAACAAAATACTTGATTTATTTTAACATGGAAATGTGTTAAAATATATGCCATCTTCACCTTAGTTCTTCAACCTGGTCATGATAAAGTTCTTTCTGTTCTTCAGTTTCTTTCGTGTCTTTTTCTCCCTCCATGGTTGCTATGATGCAAGTAGTGGTTGCTATGGACGGCCGTGTGTTACCTTCGCGTACCCACGTAAAAACAACAACACGTAAAATAAAATAAAAATAAATAAATACGACTCTTAAAGCTTGTTATATTTTTTATTTTATTTATTATTTTTATAATAATTATTTATTTTCCATAACTAAAATCATTGTTAATTTTAATTACCCTATTTTGTATTTGACGGGGCTATGTTTGTTTTGATTATTGAGTAGGGTATCTTTGAACAACACCACTCTGTTTTGTTTTAAGTTTCGGTTTCGTTTCTTCATAAAATGCGTATTGTTCGGATCAGAGCCATATAAAGAGATCTATATATGGCTCTGGTTCGGATGCCACTGTCAGCTGTTTACAGTATTCAGCCACAGCTGTTTCTTCGCTAGAATCCTCAGAATGGAGGATTTCTCCAAATTAATCACCGGGATTCTGTGCGACAACCACGGATGTCTGGACTTCGAGCAGCTCAACGAGCTCGCGCAAAGTAATTTCGGCTTTAAGGTGGAAGACCTGCGGCCCATTCTGTTCGACGACGGTAAAATAGCGATTCGTGAGGGCAAGCAGTCAGTGCATGGTGAAGGCCAGCTCCGTCCAGGCAGTCTGGTAGTGGCTAAAACCAGCCTTGGGCTTTGTCAGAAAAAAGTGTGCTCAAGCTGCGAAAGTTTACACCTGTGCAGGTATTTTGTTTGCGGAAGCTGCACGTTCGGGTAAGTTGCTTAAGCCTTATTATTAAAACTAATATTAAGTGGGCTTAGGTAAAACTCTTCCTCCATTTGCTGAAACTTTTTGTGTGCGCATAAACTCGCAAACTGTGTTGTCTATTGTCAGTCCGAGTTTTGTCAAACTAGGAAATACAAGAAAATTATCAAAGTATTCTGACTTTGTAATTAATAAGGCCTAGATGGCCTTTATTTCTAAAAGATCAGTTTTCGTCCGTTGTAACATACAAAAGTTGTGATAAGATTATACTTGAGCATCATAAACTCACGAAAAAAAATTGTGATTATTAAAAATAACAATAAGTTGACAAGAAGGAAAAAAATCTGTTTTGCACTGATTGCACTTCCTGGATGAGTAATGGAAGCACCTCCATACTTTGTCCAGTAGATGGCAGCATTTCACATTTTTCTGTTATCACTGTTGCGAGTCAAGCACCTGGTTAAGATGACAAGATGGTTTCTTTTAACCATGAATGGGTTTGTGAAAATCTTATAACAAATCATACAAAAGGCCTCATTTGTTTGGACACCTCACTTTTTTTTCCTTAAAGGAATCAATCTAACCTGTGATTGCTGCAAGATCCATTTTGAGCATTTTCTTTAATTTACACGTTCTAACAAACAGGATGGTAAAGGCACAAACATATTCTAACTTAGCTTTACTTCCTGTTCCTTAGTCACTAGAATCAAAAATGGTTACAATTCAGCTGTGTAAGTTATTTTCTACATTTCATATAGAATCAGACGACAAAGTCAGATTTATTGTTTAATTGAATTAAATAACTGTTTTTTAACTCTGCTGAATGTTTGGCATTTTTAGGGAAAAGTGCAAAAACCCACACAGTTTGGCTTCTCCACATAACGCAACGCTTTTGAGGAAATATGGCCTTCAAGATTTGACAGAGAAACAGCTGTTCCAGCTGTTGCTGCAGAATGATCCACACCTGCTTCCTGTGGTAGGGTTCTCTGGCTACAGTCAGTGGCAGAACTGAAAGTAAAAATCTCTCTTGGTTCTGTAAAACTCCTTTTTGTTTATTTATCTTCAATGACCTTACCTTTAGATATGCACGCATTACAACAAGGGAAATGGGCCGTTCGGCTCCTGCAAACACACCACCTCCTGCACAAAGCTCCATGTCTGTCAGCACTTCCTCCTGGGTGACTGTAATTTTGGGGCTTCTTGTAAGAGAGCCCACTGTATCGATGCACAAGGAATGAAGCTTTTTAAAGGATTCAGCCCAGAGAATGTTCAAAACTTTTCCAAGATCTACAGAAATAAACTCATCATCATGGGCCAACAACCTTCTGCTTTTGTTGCCCCAGGTAAGTTTATTAATTTATTTCTTGTTAACTATATTTGCTGAGTAATTTCTGCTGATGGGATACGAGCAGCGTTCGTCACTAAATGTGAGTCTTTTGCAGTGGATCCAAGGATGAAGGCTGGTGTTCAGAATCCCGCGCCTCTTCCTCTCAACGCCAACCCTGCATCTCCCACCAAAACTAAACCCATCAGTGATGCTGAGAGGAACGAAATCTGCTTGTACAATATTCGAACTCAGTGCAGTTTCAAAGGTATTTTCATAGTAGAACTGACCTTTTACATTTAGAGTATATTAGATTCCCATACGTGACTTGTGAATGAATACTTTGTGTGTTTTGTCCCAGACAAATGTGCTCGTGTCCACTGGCACCTGCCTTACAAATGGGAGGTTTTGGACATAATTAGCTTGACTTGGAAAGACATGCCCGATATGGAGGACGTTGAGAAGGCCTTCTGTGACCCATCATGTGATATGAGCTGCATGAACCAACAGTTGTCTACTTTAGGAGTTATACAATCACTTTTTTGGAGGTTTGTGAAGAAAACAATATGCAGACGTTATTTTCTGTACGTAAATGTGCACATTCCTACTAGTACCTGAAATCAAGTTGACTGTAGTTTTCTTTCATTTCTGCATAGCCGTAGGCAATATGTCGACTTTAAAACAATGACCTATGGAGGGTCTCCAGTTCGTCGCTTATCCACTGCCTCTTCTGTCTTACATCCCCCCCACTTCATCCTCACAACACAGTGGGTGTGGTACTGGAAGGAAGACAACGGGTCATGGCTGGAGTATGGACAGGTGCTCTGAGCTAATTACTGTAGTAAAGCTACATATTATGAGTAATTACAGTAGTCCCTCGTTTATTGCGGGGGATCTGTACCCTGAAGACATGCGATAAGTGAAAAATCGCAAATAGGAATAGTAGTACAAGTAGTAGTTTATATTGATATATTTTAAGGCGTTTTAAACCCTTCCCACACTCTTGCAATATTCTAAACAATGTTTCTAAACACTAAAAGAGAACAGAATGTCATGATTTCAGCTCGCTGCTCTCTGCCACCTGCATTTTGGTGTATTTTAACTGGTTGTTAAACATATACATTTAACTAACACTTGATTCAATAACTATTTGAGAGAGCAACAACAAAAGCTCTCATTTTATGTGAGTGTGTGTCGGTGGGGTGGGGACTTGACAGAAGTGGAGCTGCTCTGCCCCGCTTCTATGAAGACAACCGTCCGAATCCACTCGTAAAACTTCCAGACGACTCCTCTGTTCATGGCCGCTGCCTGTTGGCGGCTGCCTGTGTACAAATGCCTGGTTGTCTCAGTGTTCACCCCCACACCACTTGCTCACTTCTGCTCCAATTACCACTGCCTTCAGGTGCTTCAGTTCTTGGTTATCCAACTAACGACCATCCATCCATCCATTTTATTTTGAAAGTAAATTGGACTGTCTTTTCGACATTTTGATTGCTGTTATTTTGACAAATTAGTGCCGTTGTTTTGATACGTGATGTAACGTGAATAATTCACTTCATTCATTTCTCGTAGTTTTAATAAGTAATCAATTTTATTAATAATCCACTTAAATTGTCACACTGATATGCAGTTTTAGTTGTGCTGGTTATATACTGTATACTGTATGTGTATATATATATATATATATATATATATATATATATAGTATATTGTTTATTATTTTAATTTTTTCAATAAAAATGTGCAATGACTGGACGCTTAGGGGCGGAGATTTGAGTTACCAGATCCAAGCAAACAGTTGCTGGAACGCACCCTGTCAAAATAAGAGCGTTCTCGGATCTTGTTCTGGCAGGATCCGGCTCAAATTAAGCCCTGGTTAACACCAGATGGTCCACTGGTTATAGACTAATACAGTAGTCCCTCGTTTATCATGGGAGATCTGTACCCTGAAGCCCTGCGATAATTGAAAAACAGCCATGTAGGAATAGTGGTACAAGTAGTAGTTTGTATATATAGGTATATATATATATATATAATAAAGGTGTTTTAAACCTGTTCCACACACTTGCAATATTATAAACAATGCTTCTAAACTAAATTCTCTAAAAGAGCACAAAATGTTTCAGCTCTCTACCACCTGCTCGCTTTCGGCCACGTCCCCGCTGCAGGATGGAGATTGACAGAAGAGTGAGGAGGAGCTGTAGAAGGAAGCTTCTCCTGCAGCTGTGGGCTGCACAAAGGTGCAGCAGGTGCAAAATAATTTATTTTAAATAAAAACTCCATGTCAGTTGTGTGAGTCATCCATCAATCGGCCAATTGTGTGTCATGTCCCATCGTATTTTGAAAAACCGCGATAGAGCAAGTCTGTTAAAAACGAACCGTGAAGTAGCGAGGGACTACTGTAGTCCAATCAGGATGTTTGTTCATTTTCAACAACTGTTTGCCACTTTCCCTAATTTACATTTTACAAAAAATAAAATTTTATTGTTTTTGTCTCAAAGGCTGCATTAACTGAAGGACAGGTTTATTACACAGACAATTTCATCTGAAGTGGTCCCAAATGTCCCCATTTAACAAAAAAAAAAAAAAAAATCAAACTTACAAAAAAACAAACACTTAAAATTACTTTGAAAATAAGTTCTCAAGATAATGTCTTAAAAAGACATTTCTAAGCATGTCCCCTTGGCTTCTGTATGAAAATCAGAGTGGAGTTGTGAGAGAACAGCACACTAATTGACCTTTAAACCAAAGATCCTTACTTTTAAATTAAAAAAGTACTTTGATGAAAGTTAGTCCATCACACACACACACACATATTCTTTTTTTACATTTCACAGAACTTGTGGAAATGTTGTAAAACGGTTCATACTGTGTCATTTATATTTAAAAAATGAGTATATTAATGTGTCCCATCCTAGTTTTCGAAGTATTTTAATCCAATTATTGGTACTTTTGTAATTGTTTCCTGTTGTTATTTTTCAGAGTGAGGGAGTCACAGTCACTTCTCAAACACTTGAAAAACAGTACCAGGAAGACAGCGATGGAAAGACTTCTTTCCAAGCTGGCAGTCACCAATACGATCTCTACTTTAAAGACGTAGGGGGAACCCAGCAGATGTACCAGCAGAATATAAAATACACAACCAGGAGAGAGGTCAGGAGGAGGCCTCGCTTTGTGTCTGCTGATGATGTGGAAAAACTCAAAAGGTATCTTTAATTTTCTAGTCGTACAAGTTGCAGTTCTAATGTTTTCCATTTGATATGATGTCACAAAGACTATTGCAACTGTATGGATCTTCTCTTTAGTGCACCACCACAGAGCTCCAGCAGCTCCTCCACAGCTGAAAATGTCCCACCAAACTGGGATACAAAAGCCCTGCCTGATTTGGGATACAAGGTATGTGAATATTGAAAATGTTTTCTTATTTTCTGGTTGATGTTTCGTCCTTTGCCGTGTTCTGTTCCATAATCAACTTTTGAGTGCACTTCAATTTCATCTTTCAGCTTGTGCCTCTTTCCAACTCCCACAAAGAGTTCGACATGATCCAGAAGTTGTTCAGACGCACCATGCCTCTCAGTAAAATCACCAGCATCGAAAGGATTCAGAACCCCTCTTTGTGGAAAGTCTTTTATTGGTAAAACAACATTTCTATTCTAATATTAAACTACTAGTAACATTTTGAATAAGTTGGAGTCTAAACTAGCATTGTCCTGAAACTTGATGTCAATTGTTCATGGTGAGATTTTAATTTTTATGCTTTGTGTTTTAGGCAGAAGGAACAGATGCAGAAGAGGAATGGAGGGAAACCTGTGAATGAAAAATACTTGTTCCATGGGACAGATGACAGCCTGGTCGATGCCATTTGTGATCAGAACTTTGACTGGAGAATGTGTGGTGTCCATGGAACCGCCTATGGCAAAGGTAAACTATAATCGACAAGACGCAATAAAATTTATTTGTGCATGAAATCTTTGTGTTATGTGTACAAAGTGGCACAAAATGACATGTTTTTCAGTTCAAAATGCGTTATTATTTCTACAGGGAGCTACTTTGCCAGAGATGCCTCCTACTCAGACAGATACTCCAGGGCTAAAGGGAGTAGAAACAAGATCATGTTTGTTGCTCTGGTCCTAGTGGGGGAATCCACAAAAGGAAAGAGCAGCTATGTCCGACCACCTCTGAAGGCAGGCAGCAGTGCTCTCTACGACAGCTGCGTTAACGAGGACTCCAGCATTTTTGTAGTCTTTGAAAAACAGCAGATTTATCCAGAGTACCTTATCAAATATATGTAAGAAGTTTTGCAAGACCAAATGTGATGGGCTTTCCTTTTTTCTGAAGATTTAATCTGGGGAAAAAGTAACCATTTAAGATGGGGTGCCATTTCATTTATCTGGTAGCAGTGATGGGCTTTGCTAAATTTTATTAATGCCTTAGCTTCAAACCCCGAAGCTTCCTGCTGCGTAAAGACCTGTCAGAATAGTTATCTAATTTCTTACAGCAGTTTTCTTCACTCTTTGTATTTAGTTTGTCATAAGCTTGCATGCTTAGTTTGTCATAAACTTGCATGCTTTTGAACCAGTTGTTGCATGTTTACTCAAAGCAGCTGCAGATGTGTGACATGCAGATTCTGCTGGAGGCTTTCACTCTTACAACATACAGTATTTTTTTTCTTTAATCAATAGGCTGTAGATAATAAAATGAGGTATAAATCAGGAGTACAGTTATCTCCTGGCAACATCAAACATCTGGATCTGCTTAATGGACCATTTGGATTGTTTGACTTAGAGCCTCACTTTTTGTTTGGTTTTATTTAGATTCTGCTCATAAAATCACAGCTAGTGATTCAGCACATCTTTAAGAGGACAATAGAGGTGTAAACATAAAAATGAGCATTAAAATGGTTTACTGAATGCATAAAAACAAATTGAAATACTAGTTACAGCAACAACAAAAAAAGATACATTTTGACTCAGTTCTGTGATTTGGATTTGCTTATTTTATTATTGCTGAGAATGTTTAATGTTCAACAATGTAAAAGTAAATTGTGTATTTCAGTAGGATCAAATGGTGTATTATATGTAATGAGTACTTGTAGTTGTTACTAAATAAAGTCATGACAAAATTATTTTATGTTTTTCTGTAATTTAAATATCAATTTGTGTATGGTCAGAAGGTGCCAGAGTGTCTTAAGACCTTTAACATCAGTAAAAAGCACAAATGACTTTTCCTGGTTGCTGGCTGCCTAATAAAAATAATAATGACATCAGTGTGAACACTTGTTAGACAAGAGGAAGAACTGATCTATATCAAGTCTTTTTGGTCATCCACTTGGTTTGCATAAGAATTTTTACACCAGGGTGGTCTTCCTGGACTTCTGCCATCAGTAGTCATCCCATAGAGCAGTATATTCAACTAAACTGCTCAGGGGCTGGACATCCAGCTGTTATTGTCATTAAGTAAGTTTGTTTTATGGTTTAAAATTTAGTTTTAGTTAAAAATTAAGCCATTGGTGGACTGAATTGAGCTAACGTGTGGGCCTGATTTGGCCGCCAGTTGAACAGCCCTGCCATAGAGTCTCTCCCATAATCTGCAGTTGTTCAGATTAACACCGTCTTTTGGTCCAAAACATTTTGACATACCAACCCTTAACTGTTAAAAATGAAAAGCATCATGTCATCCCCCAGCTGGTAGCCTTAGAGGTGTGTTTTGAGATTCTTGCAAACGTTATTCACATACTTTTTTTTTTTTTTTTTTTAACCACTGCTCATTGTATTGATATTTGCAGATGACAGCAGTGGTGTGACTGATATCCTTCAATGATACTTATGGGTGGCTTATGGGTAATACCAGATGGCTAGGCCTCAGATTGACAAAGCCCCTTGGATGAGGGGCGAAACGTTTCTTTTTAACAAAAAAACGAAGTCCAGATGACATGATTCAACCTTTTTTGTTGATCCTTCAATGATGTGTTTGCATATGAGCTAATGGGGGAGAATGTTGCTTTGATGTGGAGAAAATTTAAAAGTTAGTTGTGGACTTTACAACAAATGTCGTGTGCTTTTATTTACTATTGAAAAGCCAAAGTTGCTATGGTGTTTACATGCTTGCTAAACGGCTTATAACAGGAAAAACATCCAGTATCATCAGGTTGCTACATCCAGCTGTGTCATGAAGCATAACGTTATCAGATTTATTTGCAAAGTAAGCAAACAAAAATCTGGCCCCCACTTTTGCTAAATCTTATCTCTTATTTGTATCTTTTTGTCTAAAATTACCTTTTTTTAAATCAACAGTTTTTAGACTGGTTATGAAAGCCTCATGATGGAAAAACAAAACAAACAAACAAAAATAAATTCAAATAGAAGTGGCTAAAATGAGCTTCCTAGAGTGGCCAGGCTCAGCCTTAACAGGGTGAAGAGCACCATCATCCGGGGGGAGCATAGAGTGGAACTGCTGCATCAAAAGAAGTCAAACATCACAAAATGCTAACTCTATATTTACATGCACTTGCTAATTTAACAATTTAACCTTTCCTAATGGAATTTGTTTCTCAAATTTTTCTATATTTAAAAAAAGTCAAATTAACCTAAATGAAATTTGTGTTGTTTTACTGAGGTGTAAATATTTCTCGTTAATGATTAACCTAACATGGATTAAGACACTAATTATTGATAGATTTGATATATATTGATAGATTGACAGAATATCCCTTTAAAGGGCGTGTGACATGATGTTTGAACTTTGCATAAAATGGCACAACATATATGTATCTTGTATCATTCAACTATGTTCGTTTTTGCAAACAAAATAATAAATATATGAAAATTTCATTCAAAATCATTTTAAATTTGGCGCTGTGTTTTTCACGGGAAATCCGCGAACTTACGCATTCGACATCTCTGACATAATCAAGGGATCAGCTAGAAAACCCACTGTACAATTTAGAAACCCACGAATTTAGCAATTTAAGTGAAGATCTGAGCGATTTGTCTTCAGTTTGGGAAGCTGAACTTAGTAAAAGTGTCTGAGCTTAACCTTTCCTTAATAAATGCACGTTTGTGTTCAAATCACCTTGAAATAATTAGGTTTCGCTTTAAGGATAAGGTGCGTGCGCAGCACAAGGAAACCGTGCATCTCTAAAATTGAGCAAAATAAACAACTACAAAATATATTTGTTGGCTGATATAAACAGAAGTGTGTCTGGGCTGAACATTAACATTACCTTTATAAATGTTCAAATCAGCTTTATTTAAATATATGGATGCGGATGGATGCGCGTGCACGTCGCCGGCGCGGCAAAAATATTTAAATAAAGCTGATTTGAACATTTATAAAGGTAATGTTCAGCTCAGAGACACTTCTGCTATAATA
>JARVGV010000002.1:18150181-18162122 GCA_031762435.1 Hypsolebias longignatus
ACCTCCTCCTGTAGTTTGCGTTGACAGTCAGGGTGATTGGCCAACAGGTAGCAGGTGAAGGATAATGTGTTGCAACTGGTTTCATACCCACCCAGGAGGACAACAAAAGCCTGAGCCACAATCTCATCATCCGTTATTGTCTTTTTTTGTGGATGCCCTATAGGTGAATCCTGTTGGGGACCTTGCTTTTGCTGTACAGTTCTTGGTTGTGTCTGCTGGCTCCGGTAGTCAGTCTCATCAGACTTGTTTGTTGTGTCAAAGTGTTCCAAAGAGACACTCTCTTGTCCAGTCCGAGCCTCTAAGATCAGCTGAAGGAGGTCACTACGTCTCTATAAGTCATCACATTTTACTTCATTACTATAACAGAAACAATCTACATGATGGCTCATATGAATCAGGATAATTAAACCTGACATCCACCTGATCAGAAGGCTGTTCCTCTCTCTGCTTTATGATCGTCTTAATGCCGTTAATGAAGAAACTGTCTATCTGTTCTCTGCGTTTGTTTGGGACTAATCTTGCAAAGGGAGCCACAATTGAAGGAAAAAGTACTGCAACAACAAAACACACAAAAGAAATGCTGGTCAATTTGAAATGCCAACTTTCGTACAATGTCTGTGCTCTGAGGAAATAAGAGATTTCTGAACAACATTCAAATAACTGACTCTCTTACGCATGCTAAAATAATGTCAAGTACTAAATGCATTAAAAACGTATTTTTCTTAGGTTTATTTGCTTTTTTTAATTTACCGCATAACCCTCATGCACCAGATAATGTTTTTCAACACACCAGAAAACAACACAAGGGGCTTTAAATAAGACATAGCAAAGAAGTTCTGAGCGTGGTGGACAAACGGATCATCTGGGTTGTTCTGGGAGTCCACGTCAGTGCCAAAAGCCACACTGACAATAACATCCATGGTAAAGCAACCACAGCGCCTACAAAAAAGCAGTAACATGTGAAAGAAATTCAACAACAAATGCAAAAGTGGCAATTTTGTCCTATTTTCACTGTGTGATTACTTGTAGATGTCAAAGGCCTTTACTGACTCAGCATGGACATCCAAGTTTTTCATCAGTGCATCAGCAGCTTTATTTATGAGTGGAACCATCTACAGAAGAAAGTAATAGGTTGTGATCGAATTGTGCATTTGAGTACATACTTTTTTTTGCACTCGCACACTCACCATATACATGTATACCCACATCTCTGCATGCATTTATGCTTGCAAAGACACTAGCTTCAAGCAACACCACACAGGATCAGTCTTTTTACTGTATACTGTAGTTAGCATTATTAAATACTACAGCCATAATGTGTTCAGTATTTAATCCAACTGCTAGGGAGCACAAACCAGTATACATCTCATGCCATTCCCATGCCTGAGGAAAAGATGAGGGTTGTGTCACAAAGGGCATCACATTTGCCCAAACAAACATATCGGTTCATTCAAGTCACAACATACTGGATTGGTCAAAGCCTAGGTTAACAAAGACTGCTACTGGTGCTGTTGACAAACAGGGTACCAGAGGAAATTGTATTCAGAACAGGTAATTACTAAGTCTTGTCGGCTCCCTTCCCCTGTGGAATGTCTGTGTCGCTATGTGCCTATGTGTGGGGGTGTTTTTTCAATATCAGGCTATCTCTCCACGACCAAGGAGTGAGAGTTTGATAGGAATTTTCTTTATCGCCAAATCCTATACTTGTGTCACTTTCATTACGTTTTCTCTGTCTAAACAGGTCTCACTTGTAAATGAGTCCTCGAGGCTCAATGTGAAATCTGTGTAAATAAAGGTTGAATGAATGAAAAAAAAAAAAAAAAAACTGGAAAAAAATAGATCACAGTGAGTGCAACTTATGGCTCAGTTATGGTGATAAAAACACACACCAGGTAATGAATGAATGGATATAACTATGGTGACATGTATTCATTTACATCTATACATTTTGTTTACATGTTTTCAGCTGATTAAATACTATTCCTTCTCTAAAACAGAAGGAGAAACATTTCAAATTCCTGACATCTCTTAGCAGCATGTGTAACATACTAGGTGTCACAGAAGCAGACTTTCAGCAGTGCAGATGTACGTAAGTGGATGCTGCTTGTTTGACACACAGAAAAATAAGTTTCTCTGTTTTGGCACGTTATTTAAAAAAAATTAAAAATCTGTTCCAAAGAGTACATCTTAATATATATTTTAAATATTGTCTGTAAAGTAACACGTTGTGAAAAAATTCTAATGATAAATTTTGTGTTAAAAACTTGCTAGCAAGTCTCTTTTACAAACCATTAAAACATTTTATTGTACTTCTTTCAGCTTGGCAGCACTGAAGGATGGAGTGATGATGCTTCGAACCCTCTTCCACTGTTCGTCTCTCAACATGATCAGACTGTCTGCCATGGGCTTTGTGGTCATTTGTGACTTGGACAGAGAATTGTTAGAGTAAATGACATCACAAAACATCATGCAAGCTAGCAATGTTGTGAACATCAACATGATGTCCTTACCAGTCTGTTAGTAAAGCCACTGAATTCTTTGACCATTACTTGCCTAAGGAAATCAGGGTCTGCTATCAGCACCATTGGTCTCCGACCCAAATAATACCTATAATATAACATGTCAGAGGGGACACAGTCATATGACTGACCCAACAGTCATATGCTAAATAATTTTAATTAACAGGTTTAGATTCAAGATCTAATGTATGTTTGGTTTAAAAATATTGAACTTACCCACTTATTCTGCCATGTGTCTTTACAATATTTGTGTGGGGTTTTAAAAACCCCTGTAAAAAAAAAAAAAAAAAAAAAAAAAATTAAAGAAAAATCAATAACCTAAAATTAACATAATGCTTGTAATTTTTAAATTACAAGAAAATCTGAGTCAGCATGAAAAACAAACCAATTGACAATAATAAAATTAACCAGTTAATAAAATCATATAAATTAAACAGATCTTTCTTTTTTGAAGTAAAGCTTACGTTGCGAAATAGGAGCATGTTCCCAAAGAACGGCACCGGCTTCGGGTGTTTGATTCCACATCGAGAGAGGACTGAGAACGGATAGACTGAATACCTGCAGACAAAAGAAAATTAGGACTGATGCAGTATAAGGAACATACATACACATTTACAGAAAGAAAGATTACGTATCCTTGTTCATTTCCACAGTATGTCACAAATACAAATGTTATTTTACCAGTAAAGGAGACCCAGGAAAACAAAGCTGAGGCTGAGGGTTACAGAAAATCTGTTGACCTCAATGTTGAATACGTTCAGAAAGTCACCAACCGTCTCCATTATGAAAATACTTTTCAGATGTTCACAATTAAAACTGATGTTTCTGCTAATTAAAATGCTTAAATTTCATGTAAATTTGAATACAGAATGTATTTTTATTTTATTAATTTTTTGCTTTTTCTAAAGCCATCTTAAGCAAATAACCTGCTTGTGACCAAAAACACAAAAGACGATCTCCTTGTGGACTGTGAGCTTTGGTTTGTCTCCATTTGTAAGATTTTTAGGAAGCTTGTTAATAATTAGTTTGGGATTTTATTTTCTTTTACGGCTCTAAATGTTTGTTTCTGGACCCTTTTTATGATCCCTATTGGTTTGAACATTCTTTTTCCTTATAAAATGAAGGACACATGAAGAAAACGTGACCTCGTGCTCCTCAGCTCTATTCATCCAAGAACCTGAAAATGTGTTCACAATTTTTATTCCCACTTCACTGCGGTGCTTTTTAATACAGCTGGTCCTTTTTTGTTTTGTTTAGTTTTTTTTAAATTAACTCATCCTGGAGCAGATTTTGCTATTCTAATACACATTAACAGAGGTATTTTTATGTTTTTTCACAAAACTTCTTATCTCACGTAGCCACAATCTTTCCACCAAGTCTTCAGTATGTTTAGAAGTAGTAAAGCTTAACACAGATTGTTGCTTCACCATTTATGTTTTTAATTACTTTATTGCCTTATTTATTTCCAAGATTAATATTAAAAAATGTATTATCATTTTTGACTGAGTTATAATTATTTCAAAGATGGTCTGGGTCTTTTCTGGAGTTTACGTCTTCTCCAGGTCCAAACGTTATTTCATGATGCTTGTGTTTTCTCACAGTCCAAACCCATGCCTTTTAGAGTAACTGGTGATTCTATATTGATGTTAAATTTATGTGGTTCTGTGTCTCTGTGTTGCCCTGTCATGGACTGAGGACCGGTTCAGAATGTGATATGGAAGGCCAGGTAAGACATAATTCAGAAAAGTATGCTCTCACATACATATGAAAACATCTCACATACACAACTCAATGTGCATGTGTGAGAGGTTTTCACATGTGTGTGAGAGAATATCTTCTCAGTTGTGAGTGTGTGTGTGTGTGTGTGAGAGAGGTTTTTGTGAATTATGTCTTACCTGGCCTCCCATAGTAATGTGTGTGAACGTATGCATAACTTACCTGTTGCATACCAATAACCTAAACCCAACTTATGAGAGAAACACTGACATTTTTGTGCATGAATAAATTTGTAAAGCACCTGTCATCCTGCTACCCTGAACAGGAATAATTAAAGATCACCTGTCCATCACAGGGTCCAATGCAGAGACACAAAAATATAAACACACACTGACGCCTAAGGTCAATCTAAAACTGCCACTTAACTTAACATGCATGTTTTTGGACAGTGGAAATAAATGCATACACATTTTTGATGGGATCATGCTAACTCCATGCAGAGGAAACACTTGTGAAAAATAAAATCTAACATCTGCTTCACTGTGCAGCTCTCTTACAACGTTCTTAATATAAATGCATAAGAGGCATTCAGGGAACAGTGTAATGGCATTCAGTTGGGAACATAAGTGTTGGTTCTTATGCAATAAATGATTTAAAATAACCCACAATAATAGCCAGGTAATCAGTTTATTTTCAAAATGCTTCCCACAGTATCAGTGCATAAAAAAGAAATAACAAAACAATACAAAATTATGTGAAATCATGCAAAGTAAATCACTCTTCTTGTATACATCTAAAGTTAAAAAAAAAAAACTCAAATGTTTGGAGGTTTGTTCAAAAACTCAAACTAGGTCCAAGTAAATTGGTAATTGTTTCAGTAAAATGCAAATGTTTAACTTTTATAATGGTTAACATCCCTGAGAGGCCAAGAAAAGTTTAAAATCCTGGGTCTTAAAAACGATAAGAATAAAGAAACAAGGTCAGAGCCAGGAGGAGTCTCCTCTTCTGTACTGAAGAATTGTTGAAGAAAACAAGATTTATTTTCAACAACAGTTTATGTTCAGCAAAATAATACAGGTCCGTTCTTTGGCTGAATCAGTCTTTTCATTTGTGTTTGGCTCATTTGCAGAAGAATTCTGACAGTTTTATGTTTAATGACAACTCATCTAATTCACAGCTGACTAACTCTGTGTTATTATTGTCATTTTCCATCACATACATTTTACATCATCACAATTCACATATTCCCTTACAAGACATCTTGTAATGTTTCATAAAAGTCTCCAACCTTTTAAGAGACACAAAGCAGAGTTTCTAAAGATCAGATAGGGAGTCTTGTGTCTTTGTCTCTTCTTGTGATTTTCACAAACACACCATTTTTGGGTCCTAAAGGGCCAGAAGATTTCACCTCCAGAGGAACCTGAAAGATTACAAAAAAGTTTAAATGAAACAAACATGTTTTACAACACAGACATTTTTTGACTTGGTTTGTGTTTTATAACCAGAATGTTACTGACGGATTGAAACATTGAAAAACATTTGATCTCTGTTATGTAATACTGTAGTTGTAATTCAAAACAAGAATACCGACAGGCTGAATACCTAAAATACTACATGGACTAATAGTATAGTATAAGAAATCAAAATATAATTAGTAGCCTTTAGTTTCACTAAACATTTCAAGAAATAAAAAAAGTAACCGACTGTACACAAAAAAAAAACCAAATCAATGCAAAAATAACCTGTACGTCAGGAGACTAACTTGAATGTGCATTTTTATAAATATTACTTTTAGGTTTACAGGTAAATTTCAAGACGAGCTGCCTTTCTTTAATATAGACAGCATTTGTAGAAGAAAAAAAACCTGCTGAGCAGATCACCTTGGTCTCAGAGCAGGCGGTGATGCTGTATCGATGGAACAAATGTGCTAAAGCCATTCTGATTTCCAGCTGGGCAAGCCTCATTCCCACACAGGTCCTGGGTCCAGCTCCAAATGGCAGGTAGACGAAAGGATGACGATCAGCCTTTGCCTCTGGTGTAAACCTGAGGGTCAACCACAGGTAATGAGATGAGTTTTAATCAAATTAAAAAAAACAAATAAAATACTTGTTTGGAAACAACATTCATGCAGTAATTCCCCACAAACTGCTTTGTTTTGAAATGGAAAATTATTTTCTTTTCAATAATTTTGTGGCAAAAAAAAAAAAAAAGGTTCATTACCTCTCAGGGATGAACTTCTCTGGCTCTGGCCAGTACTCTGGGTCATGATGCAGGAAGCATACAGGGATTTGAATCACCATCCCTTTTGGAAGAAGCTGTCCATTCAGCACACATTCATGTTCAGTTTCACGTGCAAAACTTGATTGGATAAAAAAAATAAAATGTATGTATTAGTCTTTCAGTTTTTTTTGTTGTTGTTGTTTTTTTTTTAAACTTTTCTTCACACGATGACAGTATGGTTTTGGTCATTGTGTTGTAATTTTAATGAACCATGTCTTCTATTTTCCACAAACCATTGTTCTATACCTGAAACCAGGAGGGTAGAGCCACAATGCTTCACATACAACCATATCCAAGTACTTCATCTCCTGAACATTTATGTATTCTGGTGAATCCTGCAGAAACATGCCGCATTGTGTTAATAATAAAAAATGATCAGCATCATCCTATATGTGGCGGTACAGTTGAGATCAAAACCTGGAGAGCTGTAACTCCAAAATTCTAAGTCCCATCATTGAGTATGTGGTTGCCTCAGTTGTATAAGTTTACTATATTTTTTATGGACTAATATATTTTGAAAATGTAGTATAATTTATGCACATTAGCATAATGTGCAAAAGCTTCAAAGCTCTTTTTCTCCAAGAGTTCAAACCTGACCAGCCTAAAACCTTCATGTACACCATCTGAAGTAGTGGCTCTGAAAAAGTTAATGGGTGAAAACCAGAGCACCTGGAAGAAACCTACACAGAACTCCCCACAGACAGGTTCTGTGTTTATTAACTTTATTTAGCCAGTCAAATCCAACTGAGACGGCAGATCTCTTGTGCAAGATTGGCCTGGGCCTGAAGGCAGCCTAACGTGCATGTTTTTGGACTGTTGAAGGAAACCTGAGAAAACACTCAAAACTTGAGAAGAACAATTAAAGTCCAAGCAGAAAGACTCCCAGGCCCAAACCGAGGCCAGGTGAGGGAACAGTGTTAACCTCTAAACCTGGGTTATTCAACCTAATGGCTCAGGGGGCACAGTTACTGTATCCAAGAGCTGAGGGATCAGACATCAGCAGTTATTGTCATTATGTAAGTTTGTTTTATGGTTTAAAATTTAGTTTTATGTCAAAATTAACCCATTGGTGGGCCGAACTGAGTTCATCCGTGGACCTGATTTGGCCCATGGGACACCAGTTGAATATCCCTGCTCTAAGCCGTTGAGCAACAGTATTTGTAATTTGTTCAACATGTTTTGTTAATTAACAGGTTAATGTGTGCAGACTGCCTTTAAATGATAATTTATGATCCTACTACTTTAAATATAACTTGTAGCCACAATCATCTCTCTAACGTATGAAAACAAAGTCAATAGGTTAACCTTGTTTGTTTTTTTTTTGTTGTTGTTTTTTTGTGTGAAAACTGTGTCAGAAAAAAGTAACGTTTTCCTTTAGGGATAATAAATAATATAAAGATGTCTGAAGAAATGCTTAAATAGCCAACAGTTGGAGCAGAATTATAATCACGGTAACATCCGAGGGTAAAAAGATCTGAAGCTCTCGACCTTGAGAGAAACATCTGCTAAGTTCCTGGGGAAAAAATAATGCAGACGTTCTTATTTTTAGTTTTCTACATCGCCTTACATGGCTGTTTTTTTTTATTATTACATTTTCTTTTAAATACTATTTTATTTTCACTTGTTATTCTCAATTTGTATGCATCCTTCCTTTATGATTGTCTATTGTTGTCTTTGTTCTGCTGTTGTCATCACTCTTTGTTAAATTCAGGTCTCTTGTAAATGAGTCCCTGAGGCTCAATGGGATTAACCTGTATAAAAAAAGGTTGAATGAATAATAGGTCTGTTATGTTGAGGCAGCTGTTTCAAACTGATCTTTGCTCCTTTATGCCAGGCAGCAGTTACTATGAGACAGCATACAAGTCCTTCTGGGCCTTTTATTCTTCTATGTCTTTGTTGTTACCACAGACATTATTTGATAAACAAACTGCTTGCTAACATGTACATTTTGAAAGCAAATTACTCTTAATGTGGACAATTTAAGTTAAAATGTGTTTGTCATCTCAAATTGCACCCAAATGTTGCAAAATAATCAAAGTAGGTCAGAAAAACCTTAAGTGAGAAATTGATTATAAATGGCACAAATGTTTAACTTTAATAATGATTAACATCAGTTAGCCTGGCTTTGAATCATGTCTTAGAAGCAAACAAGATAAGCCTGAAAAAACTGGGTCAGATAAAAAGAGTCTCATACTATAGGAATTACATTTTCACCAACATTTTCTTTCATTTTAAAACCCTTAAAAAGGAACCAATAATAACACACACATGGACCACTTGTCCTGGTGACTCATTTGCAGAGGAAACCTGAAAACTTTGTACGGTACATTTAAAATCAACCTAATTTAGCAAACTGGTGTTTGTTGTTGTTTTCTTCAATTATCATATGGTTTTGTAGTCAGTCCAAAATATAAAATACTGAATGGTGATCAATGCAATTCAATATTAATGATCATAAATGACCCTCTTCAAGTCACAACTCTGCTAGGTTTTTCCAGCAACTTCTCGTGGATGTCATATTTCTGCATTCTTTTTATGTATAGATCTTTTTTTTTTTTTTTTTAATTTATCCTTTATTTATCCAGGTAGTCTCATGGAGTCACGAGAACTCATTTTCAAGAGAGACCTGTTTTTAGGAGCAGATGGTGGGGGGTTAAGGGCCTTGCTCAGGGGCCCAGAGTGGGGCAAATGAGGGTGGAGGCAGGTGTGGGTGTTTCACCTTTTTCCAGCCACATTTTTGATATTCAGTACCAGGAGTTGAACCTGCAACTTTCTGATCACAGGCCCATCTTCTGTAACCTCTGTGCCACCACTCCCCAAATATCAATCTCAATCATTAATCTCATCCATCCATCCATCCATCTATCCATCCATCCATCCATCATTTTTTACTCGCTTCTTCCTTTTCAGGTTGCAGGGGGTCATTGGTGAACATATCCAGCCGTCACTGTGCAAGAGGCGAGGGACACCATGGACACGTCTCCAGTCCATCACAGAGACAAACAAGACAAACAACCTTTCACTCTCTCACTTATTTATTTATTAGTTATTCTGGGTAAAAATGACTGTCAGCATTTCTAGGTATAAATTATCATATTAATTTTATTTTGAATCACATATGAATGAAAAAATAAAGGCATGGCAAAAAAGAACTCGCACAACAAATAATGATGATAGGGAAACGAAAATACATAAGAAACAAAAAAGGATCCTGTTACATGAGCATCTTCACAACAGACCTTGATGATACAATAAATATACCATTTAAATGAATAATAATCAAAGCATTTATATTGTGTGAATACAAAATGACAATTTACATACATTCGTAAATGAGAACATGTCATGTTAATTTAAGGTACAAATCATTACTTTTCATGAAACTACCTACACTTATTACAATATTAAGCAATAAGAGATTTGTTGAATTTCAATAAGAATTTTCTCTGAAACAAAGATTATCTGTGATGCTGACACTTATGTGCAAATTGCAAGATGCTTTTTATTGTTTTATACAAGTTTTCTATTGTGAAATGCTTAGAGGTGAGTTTCACCAAATGTAAAGTCTGTTTTTTTTATTCACTTGCTTCTTTTTCTGATTTTCACAAAAAACACAAGTTTTGGGTCCTAGATTACTGGAAGAGTTCAAGTCAAGAGGAACCTGAAAGAAAAGAGCAATAAATAAAATCATCTGTTGCCCACTTTTGCTTCTCTGTTTATTCAAGGATTTTGTTGACAATTAGATGTTAAAGTACTTAACAGATGAATAAAGAAACTTCAGTTCAAAATTATTATTTTTTTATTGTTTCTTTTGTCTAATAAAATCATTGACACATATTTATATGCAACACTATGTTGATATGCAAAATTTAAGATAATTACTGTATAAATATGCATAGCAAAGACCAAGTAAACAAAATAAAAGACTTTTTCACTTCACGACTTAAAAATAGCAGTGCACACAATTTTTAAATTTACAATTCTGTTCTAAACCACATTTCCTTTGTTATTTTTTACAACCTTTTTCTTTATTTATTTTCAAATGTGCAGAAAACGGTCAAGACAAACTGTTTTTCTTCAACATAAATGATGATGATGTTATGAAATGACACTGTTTCTGCACATAAACTCACCTTGGTTTCTTAGCAGGCCTCGATGCTGAACTTGTGGAACAAATGCACTTAAGCCATTCTGATTTCCAGCTGGGCAAGCTTCATTCCCACACAGTTCCTGGGGTGAAAGATGAATAAAGAACAAAATACATTATTTGTGCTCAAAATACAAATTTGGAAGCTACATCTATCCATCCATCCCCTATCCAGAACCATATTGTGGAGGCAGCTACTGAAGAACAGATTTATAGGCAAACCCCGACTCACCTGTCCACTGCTACATTCTACACCGCTAATGAGCAAGACTAGATATACTTTATTAATTTTAATGGGGACAGAAGCACAGTTTTAAGTTGACAGTTCACCCTTTTCAAGCTGACAACCACTGACCTCAGACTCGTAGGGGCAAGTATTTGTCCCAGCAGCTTCACATTCAACTTCAAACCATCTCAGGTGCACCTGAAGGTCCCTGTTTAATAAGGCCAACACAACCTCATCATCGAAAGTGAAATTCTCTTGAACTGAGGCCTCAGCCTGAAATTCCCAGCACACCCACCTTGTGCACTGGTTACACTGTCTATTTTGGATCTTAAAACTAAAAGCATGAGGACACTTCTTTTTAGACCCAGTATAAATAAACCTGGAATGGTTATGTATTATTAAACAAACATATTTTAATGGTTTAATGGCCTATCTGCAGTGAATTTTGAAACTAATATTTGAAACTTGGACATACAAATCATGACGCTACAAGATTTGGGAAATATTTGAAGTTACTAATACTGTACCAATAAATAAATAACGATTACTATTATATATATAAATTATATATTTCAAATATAAAAACTTTTTAGTAAATGTAGACTAGCTTTTATTTGGTTTAGAGAGACCTGAAACACATCTCAGGAATGAACTTCTCCGGCTCAGGGCAGTACTCTGGGTCATGATGGAGGAAGCCTGCAGGGATCTCTGAGGTGGCTCCTTTAGGAAGAAACTGGCCATTCACAACACAGTCATGGTCAACGTCTCGTGCAAACCTTGATGGAACAAAATATCACAAATGTTTCTCCTTCAGTCTTTGTAAAGTCCCACCCATTCCCCCTCCCACCCCAGTTTTTTTTTTTCTACAAGAAATCACATTCAGGTTCTGATCAGTACAACAATTAGAACAGAAGTAAATCTATCAACTGCAGTGGTGGCTCCTGGAGGGGCGGACATTAGTTCCATGAATAACTACCCATACATTTACAAAATGTTACATTTTCTGTGTGTGTGTGTGTGTGGGGGGGGGGGGGGGGGGATATAGGTGGGGTT
>JARVGV010000002.1:18162854-18174820 GCA_031762435.1 Hypsolebias longignatus
ATGAGGGGGGGGGGGGGGGTTTAAAAAAAATGGATGCTAGAAAATATCATCATTGATTAAAAAAAAAAGATCCAGGTGAGTTTTCACCCACTAATATTCAGTTATGAGACCAGTGTTTTGTTAATTGACCCACAAACCAAGCCACAGAATTGTGTAAATAAGATCCTGCCATGTTGGTGAGAATGTCCAGTTTTTTTTTTTTTTTTTTACTTTTGTCTTCTTCTTCTCAGTTTTCTGTTCTGGAGCCCTCTGTCTTCTTCAAATATAATTTAAAAGCAGAGCATCTCCACTGTTGAACTCAGCAGGTTTCATTGCAGCTGTTATTGAATTAGAGCTCATGTCAGGTCAATGCACTAAAACCAGCCAAATGTGTCCACAGGGCAGGAAATGAGATGTCATGAAACTCTATTGGACCTGCATGTTTGGATCCACTTGATGAACATGAGTCATTGAACCATAACCATAAATAAGTGGGGGGGGGGGGGGGGGACGGGGGATGAATCACCAGAATTAATTTTCAATTCCTTTTAAAGTTGTCAAATGAGCTGAAAACTACACCAAACAAAACAATACACAGCAATCTCAATAAACAAGCACTTTACATTATTTATTAGAAGGAACTTTGCGGAGTGAATGAATATTTTCAGAGGAGCTCCACCCCTCCTGCCCTTATGGACCAGCTGCCTCTGTTCAACTTGATCATTTTTTCCTCATTGCCCATATTTTTTTAAAACCTGAAACCAGGAGGATAGAGACGAAGTGCTTCACATACAACCATGTCTAAATACTTCAGCTCCTGAATGTCTGTGTAATGTGGTGAATCCTATTGAAACAAGAGGATTGATTAAGCCAACAGCTGTTACAAACCTGCATTACAAAACATCTGCCTAACTCCAAAGTACAACAAACACGTTTGGTGAACAAATCATCTGCCTCTTCCTGTACTTTCTGTTGACATTCAGGGTGAAGGGCCAACAGGTAGCAGGTGAAGGCCAGCGTGCTGTGGCTACTTTCACAACCTCCTAGGAGAAAGACAAATGCCTGAGTCACAATGTCGTCACTCATCGTTTTTTTTTTTGTAGGCGCTTCATGTGTGGCTCCTCTGTGTGACGACAGTCGTTTTCTTGCTTTGTTGATGCTTGTTCCTCTTGACGTTGGTGATTGTGGTTTCGTTGTGTCGAAGTGCTCCAAGGAGACTTGATCTCTGCCAGTTCGAGCATCTAACAGCAGCTGAAGGACGTCTCTACGCCTCTACCAAGAGCATATAAGAAAATGTTCAGTATTAATAAATTTGCACCTGAGATGATTTTTAGTGTTATTAAAGCAAACATCCACCTGTTCAGAGGGCTGTTCTTCTCTTTGCTTTGTGATCTTCTTAATGTTGTTGATGTAGAAACTGTCCATGTGTTTTCACCTTTTGTTTGGAATGAATCTTACAAGAAGAGCCATAACTGGAAAGTAACTGTAGCAAACACAGGGAAAAAAACTGCAGTTTAACCTAAAATTCAACTTTATAGCTTAGAAAGTTCGTAGGTTTATAAAACTGACTTGTATTCTAAAAAACCTCTGATCACTGACTTGCCTTTGTGAAAATACTGTGAAACTGTAGACAGAACAGAGTGTGGATTGTGACCACAGTATTTAATTTTTAATTCCTTTTTAAATCTCTCACATGCTGGAAACAATCCATCTCCAAAAATACACATACTTGAAAACAACGCGAGGGGTCTGAAAAGGTAAAAGCAAAGAACATCTGAGCGTGGTGAACAAATGGATCGTCTGGGTTGTTCTGCGAGTCCACTTGAACCAAACGCCACACTGGCAATAACATCCATGATAAAGCAGCCAAAATACCTAAAAATGGTAGAACGAAATCAGTATTGTAGACCATAAAAGGTAGATAAACAATTTATTTTTGTCAGCCTGTCATTATTTGTGGATGTCAAAGGCCTGTGCTGACTCAGCATGGATCAATGGCTGTGTTGATGAGAGGAACCATCGTGAACCATCAGAAGGAAGAAACTTGACATGTTTTTGAACTCCAGACAGTATGACAATAAATTACAAACCTTTCCTTCAAATATTAGTGAAAATCAGTGCAACGTTTTCAATCTTCTTCCTAACTGGACTATTTCACTTCTTTTAACTTGGCAGTACTGAAGGTCGGGCTGACGATGCTTCGAACTCTTTTCCACCGCTCGTTCCTCAACAGAGCAGACAGTCTTTCATGGGTTTGGTGGCAGAGCTGAACATCTGTACAGAACAAAAGGAAAGAAAATAAAGAAGAATACACCATCAAAGCTTGTGTTGGAAACATTGATGAGAATCTTGTGAAAATCAGGATACTTTGGTTGATATCCTACCATTCTGTTAGGAAAACTACTGAAGTCCCTGACCAGCGCTTGTCTGAGCATTTCAGGGTCTGCTATCACCACCAATGGTCTACGACCCACTATGTGATACATCAGTTAAACCATTAGAGGAGAAACATTCAAATAAATGAGTTTTAATTAAATTAAAGTGTGCTTTTAATTTCTTTGCATACAGAGTAAATAAACACATAAAGAATTAGAAAATCACTAAACAAATAAAAGTTCTCCTAAATTGAATCAAATGTTGCAATTTGAAAAAGCTTATTCCAGTATATTTGGAATGCCATTCTGAAATATGAATGTGGACTCAGTGTAAACAAGACACACAGCTGGATCCACCAAAAAAACACATGGAAGCTCGAGTCACATTATTGATCTACACCAGGCTGGAGGTGAACTGAGTCAGTAAATAAATATGGGCATGAAGTTTAACGCTTGACCTACTTTCAGTCACTTTGGCTGTTTCTGGAGTTAAACAAGTGCATATGATAGCTGGCTTCTGAACACAAACCTTTAGATTTTGAAACACTTTCACAATCAATATGAGGAAAATGATGAGCCATTTTTCCCCTTTATTCATATTTATTATGTCCTGTCTTCATAGATTTACAATGAGTACTGTACTTTCAAATTAATATTAGTCCCTAATTCTAATAGGCAGTGGTGGTGAAAAGGTAGCCTATTTCTACTTACCCACATACTCTTTCATGTGTCTTTATATCAGAAAGAGGTTTGTAAAAGCCCTTTAAAAAAGTAACAAACATCAACATGTGTCCTTTTTTTCTTCTGAGTTTGGCGACATGGTAATATTTGAGTAATGTCAATGTTAAATTGGACACTAGGTGAGACAAATCAGATACTTTGAAATTATATAAATAATTGATTTTTACTTTCTGAAACATTAGTAAGCTTCCAAAGAACAGCACTGGCTTTGGACGTTTGATTCCACATCGAGAGAGGACTGAGAAGGGATAGAGTGAATACCTGCAGATGAAAAGGGTCAAGTTTTGATAAATGAAAAAAAAAAAAAAATAAATAAATTACAGCAGAAGTACAAAGATGAGTATTCACTTACCAATAAAGGAGATCCAAAAAAATAAGGACGAGGCTGCATTACAGAATTTCTGCAGTCGACTTATTGTTGAATGCATTTGGAAGAACTCCAATAGTCTCCATGATGGAAAAACAATCTCAGCTTTTTATAAAAATAATAGACAGTGTATGATGAATGGTGATGAGCCTATAAACGTGTCTTGTCCTTAACAAACAAAAAACATTATTTTTATCCGTTTAATGGAAGTGCCTGACAGTGACGGGACCCATCTTGTAGCAATCTAAGGTTGGTTTGTCTTGTTTTTCTCAAGAAAACGTGTCAATTATTGCTTGGATTTTTGCTTGTGGCCTTTTGACTTGTTCCAAGACAACTATGGACCATAATGGTACAGTCCCTCAACTTATATCAAACATGCGCATCTGAACAGGACCCACGTGTGCAGGACACAGAATGGGGTTGAAGCAATCTAGTCTAAACATTTCAGGAAAAACAAAAAAAAAGTTAATCAAATCAAAACTAAAATCTGGATGATGTCATAATCAAAGGCAGGTGAGATCAATTACTGTAAACTTAAAATGATTTTGGAACAATACATGATTAAATATCATTTATTTATCGACTACAAATTATATTAAACTAATTTGATTTTAAACAATTTAAGTACTGTACTGGTAATTGTACTTGTTGAAAATCAGTTCAGCTCAATTTACATAAATATAATTTTCCTTTCCTACAAAAATTTGTCAGTTACGGTACCTCCTATTCCGAATCACTAATTTGTCTCTTGCACATTTAACAAATTCACATTGTTAATAAAGTTGTTTTAATAAAGGACGAATGTCCCTCTTGAATATTAATGCATGGTTTTCAAGGTTTTACTTATAAAAAATGAGTCCCATCAAAAATATTTTGTCATAAGCTGTTGTTTGGATCAATGTTTTATTTATCTCTTAGACACAAGAAGCAGAACAAATGTGAGCATGTTGTCAGCTTTGATTTTTTTTTATTGGGTCAATAACAGAAGATTAAATATGAAATGTTCATAATTCTGCAAACAAAATACATTTAAAAAATCCCTTTGAGATTTGTCAGAGGTAAAGTTTATAAAAGCTTTAAATCATGTTAGACATGATAAACAGAAGAAAACTAGATCAGAGGGAGTATTTTACTCTTACATTTATTTTGTGGAAAGAAAATATATTTAAAAAAAGCAACCTCGTAACATCTGTAATATCTGACACAACAGATTGTGCAAAGACAAGAAGCCATTTATTGATCATTCAACTCATTTGCAAAACAATCTGTTGTGCAAATGATCAAACTGAAGAGCAAGATGACTCACTGTGGAGACCCCTGAAGAGGAAAAGCCAAAAGAAGACGAAAGAAGATTACTATACTGTACTGTATACTACATCAGTCATTTTTATGTAAAAAATATTTAAAAATCTGACAAAAATTGATAAATAGGTTTAACTGAAGATTGTGTGCAAATGCAGAAGATTAAAAAAAAATCTCAGAAACATCTGTCCTTTACAGAAAATTCCTCATATAATTAAAAGGTTTAAATGTAAGTAGTAATACCCTTCAATTCCAAATTTGGGGTCTCCGACACTTTTATTAAAGAAATGTAAATGATCCAAAGTCGTAATGTTTTTATGCTCTTCTCACTTCTCTCTTTTTATGATTTTCACAAATACGCCATTTTTTGGTCCTAGAGTGCTAGAAGATTTCAAGTCCAGAGGAACCTAAATGATTAGAAAAAAGAAAAAATATAAATAAAAAAGAGAAAATGAAACATTTTACACATACGCTTGCAAAAAGTACAAGACTACAAATGAAAAAAATTACACTACTGTAATGTACTGTAACTAGAGTAACAGTAACTGTAACTAGAACCCCATTTTGAAGGTGCTGACAGATGCATTTTGAAACTTTAGTCCAATAACTGATGTTTTGCTCAATGTAAAAACATCAATAGCTTTAAAACTTACAAATGTTTATGGCCCCAATGATTTTGTCAGGCTAAAGAGATTACTCTATACAACTGGAAATAGTTTCAGAGGTCAAGTAAGTACAAGTAATAACTCTTACTAATCAATAGTATGAATCAAGAGTAATCAGCTGCATTTTTATTTTAATGTCATGAAAATCACAAAACAAATTTAAAATTCACAAAGTTATATTCGCTTTTATAGCTCCACCTTTTTTGATTGTACATTTACAACACAAATGCAGGAAACAAACTGGTTTTGTTTGAAAAAGAAAAAAAATAACAGTGTTAGTATAATACAGTATTTTTGCTTTCTTGCCGACCCAACCCACCTCAGTCTTAGAACAGGCCTCAATGCTGAACCTGTGGAACAAATGCACCAAAGCCATCCTGATTTCCAGCTGGGCAAGTCTCATTCCCACACAGTTACGGGGTCCAGCCCCGAAAGGCAGGTAGACAAATGGATGACGACTAGCCCTGGCCTCTGGTGTAAACCTGAGGGTCAAACAAAGGATAAAAGGAGGATATACTGTAAATAATGATATATACCCATATTGGATTTTAGAAAAAACACTTTAAATTACACCTACAGTTCTTCAATGTACTTCATACATTTGAGACATTGTAGTTTATTCCAGTTTCAAAACACATTGCATTTATTTTGTATGCAAGATTTTGCATGTTTCTATAAAAAAAAAATTTTTAAAAAATCCTTTACTACAATGAAAAATGTACTTTATGAATTAGCCGTTTTAATGTGATGGAGTATGACTATGAGACTGGGTTCTCTGCCTTTCCTTTCAGGGTCCCAAGGAGATGGTGCCTATCACCAGCAGTCATTGTGCGAGAGGAGGTGTACACCCTGGACAGGTCATAAATCCATCACAGGGCCACATAGAGACAATTGAGACACACAGCCATTTACACTCTCACTCACATAAGGACAATTTAAATTTAACAATTAACTGAACATGCATGTTTTTGGGTCTGTGGGAGGAAACCGCAGTACCCGGAGAAAACCCATGTATGCACATGAGAACATGTATACTCCACTAACAAAGGCCCCTGGACAAGGTGATTCTGCAACCTCCTCGTAGAGATGACAGCTCTAAACACTGTGTCATTAGCAATATCTAGCTAAAATAACATTTATGGTGTGATTATGACTGGATGATGCTCTGGTTATATGAAAATTATAAATCCTCAGTAAATACAAATCAACCTTTTAATAGATATAGAGAGGACAAACACCTTTCAGGGATGAACTTCTCTGGCTCAGGCCAGTAATCTGGGTCATGATGCAGGAAGCCTGCAGGGATCTCCAGTGCCATCCCTTTAGGAAGAAACTGGCCATTCACAACGCAGTCATGGGCAACTTCTCGTGCAAATCTTCATTTAACAAAATACCAAAGAAAAGATTAGTCCTTCGGGGTTGATAAAACCGACTTAACTTTTACATTTTGCTCTACGAGTGATCAAAGAATGGCTTCGTCAGTGTAATTATGACAGAAAAACAGGGAATTTACTGAATCATACACCCCTTTAACCTCACTGATCGTACCTGAAACCAGGAGGGTATAGCCGCAGAGCTTCACACACAACCATGTCCAAATACTTCAACTCCAGGACATTTGTGTAATCTGGTGAATCCTGTTAAAACAAGTGGATAAACTAATTATCAATAAAAACACATAAGTGATCTGAATGAACAGAAATACTATACTGTATAACAAACCCACATGTCTTGTGAAAAAATCATCCAGCTCCTCCTGTACTTTGCGCTGGCATTCAGGGTGGAGCGCCAGCAGGTAGCAGGTGAAGGCTAACGTGTTGCTGCTCGTTTCATAGCCTGCCACAAGGAAGATAAAAGCCTGACCCACAATTTCATCTTCAGTCATCCCCTTTTTCTGTGGACGCCTCACAGCTGGCTCGTCTGGGCGAGGGAGTTTGTCTTCTTGCTCCAAAGCTGATTGTGTCTGCTGGCTCCTGTTATCAATCTCATCAGAGAGGCTTGCTGTGTCAAAGTGCTCTAAGGAGACACTCTCTTGGCTGGTTCGAGCATCTAACATCAGCTGGAGAAAGTCTATTCGCCTCTACAAGCAAATGTTATTCAACTGTCAGAAAATTTGGTAAAAAAGAAAACTGGAAATGCGACATAAATTTTAAAATGTTATAAATCTGAAATCCACCTGTTCAGGGGGTTGTTCCTCTCTCTGCTTTATGATTTTTTGAATGGTGTTAATGAAAAAGTTATTCATCTTGTCCCTCCTTTCATTTGGGATGAATTTCACAATAGGAGCCATGATACTAGGAAAAGCAACTATAGACATAAACACAAAGAAATGTTTTGTTCAACTTGAAATGCCAACTAATCTACAGTAGTTTTGCAGAATTGCTACCATAATTGCAAATTAACAACTTTCTAGTCCTTATAAAATAATGTCTGATAGTGATTGCTTCACCAGACAGTATCTAGTTTGTGTTCATATTATTCAATCTTCTTACACTTTCATTTCCACATGTAAATTTCTCATGTCATGTGCAAGAAAGTTATATGACATACTGGAAAATAACAGGAGAGGCCTGAAAAAAGAAAAGGAAAAAAACAACTGAGCGTGGCGGACAAATGGATCGTCTGGGTTGTTCTGTGAGTCCACCTGAGTTCCAAAACCCACGCTGGCAATAACATCCATAGTAAAGCAGCCAAAACACCTACAAAAAAGAGCCAAGGAAATAAAATGGATATGACAAAATAATTTAAAAAATGTAATCGCTGACTGCTTGTGGCTTGTGATTACTTGTGGATGTCAAAGGCCTCTCCTGACTCAGCGTGGGCATTCAGATTGTTCATCAGGGCATCCGTGGCTGTGTTGATGAGAGGAACCATCTACAGGAGGAAGAAACTTGACATGTTTTTGAACTCCAGAGAGTATGACCATAAAATACAAACCTTTCCTTCAAATATTAGTGAAAATCAGTACAACGTTTTATACATAATAATATGGTACTAAGAAGATACAAATGATTTATTGTAAATGTGCCAAGTTAAGACACTTTACCTGAAGTCCAAAAATATATGAACATATACAGTAGTCCCTCATTTATTGCGGGGGATCCATACCCTGAAGCCCCAAGATAAGTGAAAAACCACCAAGTAGGAATAGTAGTACAAGTAGTAAGTAGTAGTTTATATATTTTTTTTCATTCAACCTTTAATTAGGCAGGTTAATCTCATTGCGCCGCAAGGACTCATTTACAAGAGAGACCTGGCTACAAACTAAGGATGAACCGACTTACGGCGCCATCGACTTACGGCAACTCGGACTTACGGCGCTGCCCCCAGTGACGTCATCACACCTTATGTTGCCTTTTTTATGCAGCATTTTATGTTTTTATCAATTTTTTTTTTTTTAGGGTATTTTGTTAGCTAACTGCTTGGAAACACATTAAAACAGCGTTCTAAGTGTGCTGTTGTTGTGTTACATTGAAAAAACGTGTTTAAAATGACGTTCCGTTCGCCATGTGCTTTCAGTTTCGAGTTACGGCTGAAAATCCGGAGTTACGAACGCCACGTGGCCGGCGCTCCGACTTACGGCAAATCGAGATACGAACGCACCGTAGGAACGGAACCCGTTCGTAACGGAACCCGTTCGTAACGGAACCCGTTCGTAACTCGGGGACTACCTGTATATACATATATGTGTGTGTGTATTTTATTTATATATTTATTATCATTATTATTATTTATTGAGGTGTTTTAAACCCTTCCCACAGTCTTGCAATATTCTAAACAATGTTTCTAAACTGCAAATGCTCTAAAAGAGCAGAGAATGTCACAATTTCAGCTCTCTGACACAGCTACTCTCTGCCGCCTGCCAGTGTTCTCAGCCATGTCCACCACTTCTACGCTGCAGAGCAGAGATCAGCTGATCAGCTGCAGGAGGGAGAACCATAGCTGTGGGCTGCACACAAGTGCAGCAGGTGTTAAATCATTTTTTAAAATGTATTTTAAAATAAAAATAAAAAAACTATGCCGATCATGCGGCTCATCCATCATTCAGCCAGTTCTGTCATGTCCAATCTTACTTTGAAAAACGGCGATAAGAGCAAGTCCACGAAAAACAAACTGCAAAGTAGCAAGGGACTACTGTATTTAGTTATTCTAATTTAGCTTTTTCCTTTATGAAATATTTACAAAGTATTATTCTGCAATGACTATAGCAAAAACTTAAATTCATCATTAAAAAAACTGAGCAAGCAGCTATTTCCTTACTAAATGGAACAATATAGTCTCACTTCTTTCATCTTGGAAGCGCTGAAGGATGGAGTCAGGATGCTTCGAACTCTCTTCCACTTTTCATCCCTCAACATGAGCAGACAGTCTGTTATAGGCTTGGTGACAAAGCGAAATGCCTGCACATATTACCAAACAATACCAGCCTTTATAATGCATTATCAAAGCTTGCATTGGAAACATGGGATTAGCTTTTTGTGAACATCAGCAAACATTTGTTCATGTTCTTACCATTCTGTTAGAAAAGCTACTGAAGTCCTTGACCATTATTTGTCTGAGCATATCAGGATCTGCTATCACCACTATTGGTTTCCGACCTAAATAATACCTAATGCAATTTACAACATGTTATAGTGAGAACAATATTAAATTACCATAGCAGTTTTTCTAATTCTAACAGATGCTAGTTTAACTTGTATTTTTCCTCACCCACATACTCTTCCATGTGCATTTATAAGATCGTTGAGTGGCTTGAAAAAACCCTGAGGAAAAAAAAAAATATATAAAAACTGTAACTAACATCAGCAGATCTTACTTCGTAGACAATTGCATATTTAAACTGCAGAATAAAAAGCCCAGAACAAAACCAAACCTCTCTACCAATTCTCTATGTCAAATGACAATAACACATAGAACTAAACAAGAAAAGGTAGTATAATGGAGATTATTCTGATATTTATTTTTAAAGCTGGATCTCACCTCACGAAACATGAACATGTTACCAAATAATGGAACTGGCTTTGGATGTTTGATTCCAAACCGAGAGAGGACTGAGAAAGGATATACTGAATACCTGCAGAAAGAAATGGAAGAAAATATGTACTTTTTTTCTTCTCACAGCGAAAACATCAATGAGGTCATTTACAATCTGTGCTGAGTTAGGTAAAGAAATGTAAATAAGCGGGCTTCCACATTTGTAATTAGCTACATAAATGTTTACAGCTAGTCTTACTAAATGAATCTAAAGACATTCAAAACCTGCTTGATGCACAATTAGCTGAACATATTGTTTTTAATGACAACCATTCACTTACCAGTAAAAGAGAGACAGAAATATGAGGATGAAGCCCAGTGTCAGGGAAGTTCTGCTGATCTCCATGTTGAAAACATTTAGAAAGTCACTTACTGACTCCATGATGGGAAAATGCTTCTTTACAATCAAAATTAGAGGAGGATTCCTGAGGACAAGAAAAAAAAAATCATAAGCAATACCACTGTCCTTACCAAAAGTTTTAGTAATCAAGTTTTACTTAAACACCTGGTATAAATAAAAACAAATTCTAGAGATGGCACAGTATTGACACTAAATATTGCTGTGACAGTTTAGTCTATAGACGTCCTGCTTGTTCGGGCCCCAGTTTTTTTCATGTAAATGACACAAAAGCACATAATATCGACATGACAAAGGGATTGTGCCTTTTTGTGTCTCCTGATCTGAACACACACGGGACATGGAATATTATGTACAGTACAGATTTACTTTAACTAACCCGAAATTATACAGAATCATCTTTCAGAGTACACAGTACAGTATACCACATTCACTGCCTGTTCAAATTGTCTAGTGCTATTATTCGAACTCTCTTCCACTTTTCATCCCTCAACATGAGCATTGCTAATCTGCGAAACAGATTAATAATAACAATCATTGTACAATAATAATAACATTTCCAAGCTAACGTCATAGCATAACTGCCCTTTCACATCATTTTAGTAAAAGCAACTTTTATTCAACCATATCGTTTTCAGGCATTTGTTTCCTTCGTTCTCATCTCCGAGATCATGTTCAAATACTGTACAGTATTTGGTTCACTTACTTCGTGGGCTTTCCTCTCCAAATGTAAATAAACAGCAACTTTCTTCTGTCTGTCGAACTCGCGTAACTCAACACGTCACAGTGATCTATGCTGCCCCCGGCTGGACAGGAGCGCAATGACATGGCAAAAATTATCAATACAACCCGAAAATTGTCCTTTTTTTAACACTGAAAACTGAATTTTAAAACACCTGGTTCCCGATTATTACCAGTAAAACATTCACCGTTCGAAAAACACAAAAGCTAAAAAAGCTAAGAGAAGCACCATAGACTCCAATCGGTGTTGTTTCTGTCATTTATGGACATTTTTTAAAACCTTATTTGTTGTTATAGTCCTTGATGACTGAGACAACAAACTTTGTCTTTTTGAAACCATTAGTGAAAAGGCCAGACTTCAGGGGTATCTGGAGCAGGCTTGAAAGACAGGAATCAGGGTGGCT
>JARVGV010000002.1:18188660-18200875 GCA_031762435.1 Hypsolebias longignatus
GCAGCGGTGTCACACTCCTTGTCTCTTGTCTTTTCAGGGTGACGGGACAGGCATCCGTGAGCACCAGGGAACAGAGAGGAAAGACTACTCGCAGTGATGAAAAATGAATCCAGAAGCTGAAAATGTAATTTACATGACTGGGGTTTCTGCCACCTGTCAAAGCACTGATTTGATCCATTGTATAATAAACATTCATTCATTTTTGTGAATGTCGATTAGCAGCAGCATCGTCTTTAGACTTTCCCCGTCAGCTTGTTGTTTTTTTTTCCATCAGATTTTGTATGAACAGTATGTAATTATTAAGGATTTGTTAAACTTTTCTGAGCAAGCTGAAGAAATAAAACGTACTTAAAAATTGTTTTAATTTAAATTATGCCATCCTGCATATCACCTTCTGTAGGTTTCCATATAGTCAGACTCGCAGCTGAGCTTCAAACGCAAAACGACATCTGGGCGTTGAGTTCTCAGTCAAACAACAAAATGGGCTTCTTGCAGATGGCTCCACATCATCGTCACCCACATCGACTTTTGCTTCAACAGAAACTGGAAACAGTGGACGTCTCTAGAACGTTAAACTAAACAAACGTCTGTTTTAAACTCTGTACCTCAGATGTGATTTTTCAGTCTGTCAAAACCAAACTGTAATCAAATTGTTTATTCTCAATCTTGATGTAATAAAACAAACCATGCTCCTTTCGTGCCTGTGCTATTAGATTTATTTTGTTATTTAACCTTTACAGTAGCCCCCGCTACTAATGATTGTCAACTTTAATATTATTCACATAATTGGGACTGTACAAGATAAAGTTAAAAAAAACAACAACTTTGGACAGGCGCTGCCATTTTGTAGTTTTCTTTCACTAACTCCTACAGTACTTCTGGGGTGTCCTTGGACACCCTCACCACTCTTGTCATCTCACCTCCCCTGCAGAATATCTGCGTCATATGTGCTTTTGTGCTGGGTGTTTTTTCAATGTCAGGCTATCTGTCCTCAGCGATGTATCGAGAGTCTGTTAGAATTTTTTTTTTGGCCCCCAAATCCTGCTTGTTGTCACTTTCATTACATTTTTGGCTGTCTAAACATGTCTCACTTGTAAATGAGTCCCCGAGGCTCAATGTGAGTAATCTGTCTAAATAAAGGTTGATTGAATGAATAAGCCTATCCTGTAAGGCCAGTCAATAAAAATAAAAAATAAACTACTCTACCCAGAAATCAACAGTGCTTTCGGCTGCTGCTTTCTTGTAGGTTATTTTTTTCTGTAAGCCTACACTTTATCAGCAGTCAAAAGAACTATGTTACCCAGAATCCAACAGTGCTTCCAGCCGCTGCTTTCTGTCAAAATGGAGGGAACGCTTTTTTGAAAATCTTTGCTAACAATTTAGCTCACCGAACTGGCAGGAAAGTCGCAAATAATCCTGAAGCTGAGCTCATCCTTCAAGTTGGATCTTCACTGGTGAGCACCTGGGTTGCAGTTGATCCAGACTCAGTGTGAACTGGATCCTCCGGGCTGCAGGGGACAGACAACGGTGGAGTTCAGCCTGGTTCTGGTCATGTGGCGCTGGTCTGGACCGGGTCGAGGTTGTCGACTACATCATGGGCAGCCTTGCACGCAGTGTCCTTCCTGGAGCAGCAGCACATGAACATCAACCTGGATGGGGCGGTGGGATCTGTCATGCTGCAGGGTATAGCTGAACAGAACCGAGCCTGAATGGAACCGAGCTTCTGCAGAGCTGGTGAGTACTGTACCCATATGAAGTTTTTCAGTAGCTGCTGTGCAGTACATATACGTATGTTGTTAAAATTACGTAGATTTGAGAGTTTAGAACATTACAAGAGTGTGGGGAGGGTTTATAAAGTCTTAAAATATACTGTATACTAAAATAAATATAACATTACTACTTTGTGATTATTCACTTAGCGTGGGGGTCACTGGAACGTAATCCCCACAATAAACGAGGGACTACTGTAATGTTATTCTCGTGTTTGATGGTTTTTTACAAAGGAAACTTGTGTGTTCTCATTGTTTAAAGTTCAGCTTTTATCAACCAAGTGAATATTTTTCATACATGATCAACAGTGTTTTCAACATTTTCTCTATTTTCTATATTAATTTATTTAAATTCCATTATACTGTACATCAGTGCAAAAATAATTAGAAGTGTAAAATGACGTCAACAGATCACAGATTGGAGGAAGTGCATTACATACTTGGTTGTGGACCAACTAAAACTTGTTGAGGAACTTAAGATAAAACATTTTCTTCCCAGATGACAAGAGAATCTTCACACAGTCTGAATACACCATTTCAGCAGAACAGGTGGGAAGTTCCTAGATGGGTCTGTATCCTTTAATAAAGTGTATTTTTTTTCTTTTCGTTACCTTGATAAACGTCTCTTTTCCAAATTTTTATTTTATTTTTATTTTTTAAAGAACGTTTAAATTTAAAAAAACATCTTCACTAATTATGTGTGAAGAGCTGAAGTAAGCTACAATAACCTGGAGAGTTTGACTTGCGGGTCGGCACGGATCAATTTAGCATGAACTGGCTTTAAGTGGCATCAAAGAAGGTGTTTCCAGTTTTATGCTTTGAGCTTTTCTACATTCTTGTTGCCAGTGCTTTTGACAAACCAAACAGTTTGTAAAATCAAGACAAAACACAAAGTACAATGATTTTTAATTTTTTTTATTTTTATTTTTTATTTTTTCGATTAAATGAGAACAGTGGGAGGCAAACATACTGAACAGGATGTGAAAGGATGATCTTTACACACAAAGATACTGGACCTCGTTCAGGTGTTCTTCTTAAAATAAGTCATTGTGTGGATGTTTATGAAACATGCTATTGTGACACATTTTTCTTATGTACTTTTTCAGCATCTTTCTCATTCCACAAGTTTTGTGCTATTTCAACAAATCCTATGTTAAAACGTCCAGTTCTTCAAAGACAATCCTGTTATGACGTTTGGTGTTGTTGCAACTTTAGCTTTTTGAAATATTTAGCATTTTCTGACATTTTTTTTCCTCATAGAAAATTATTTTACATTTGACATCCTTCACATTTTTAGATCTGCTTACCTTTTACTGATCCTTTCACATTTTGTTCTGGTTCAGCTTCGCTCAGCTTCCTTGTGCAAATTTAAACTTTTCCAGCTACTTTCAGCTGTTTTTCAGCTGTTTTGCACACCTTTCAGATTTGTTCTGCTAACCATAACATTGTTGTGCTTCTTCTAACTTCTCCCTGCTAGTTTCAGCTTGTTATGCTCCTGTAAGCTTATTTCTGCAAGTTTTTGGCTTCTTTTTTTGCTATTTCAGCTACTATTTAGCTGTTTTGTGCTAATCTTAGCTTTTTCAGCTAATTCCACGTTGTTTTTCACACGTTTCATTTTTTTCAGCCTTATTCAGCAAGACTGTGCTCTCTCCACTCCATTCTGGTAGAGTATGCTTCTTTCTGATGTTTTAGCTACTATTCAGCTTCATCTTCTTCTTCTTTTTTTTTTTTTTTTTTTCTACTATTAAGCCTTTTTTAAATAATTTCCACTTTTGTGCTCATTTCTGCTTCTTTCAGCCTGAGCAAACAAGCTTTTACTGCTTTCTTCTGCTAATTAAGCTTGCTCTGCCTTTTCAGCTATTTTTTTGTTTAGCATTTTTTAGCTAATTTCAGCTGCTGTCAGATAGATAAATAAAAATTATGTGGTAATTTCTGCTTCTTTTAGCCTAATGAACTTTTTATGTTGATTTCAGTTTGTTATACTCCTTTCAATTTTTTTCTACTACCGTAGTTTCAGCTTTTTCTGCTATTTCAACTACTATTAATCTGTTTTATGCTAATGTTAGCTTTTTCATCTAATTCTACATTTTTAGCTCATTTCAGCTCTTTCCACTTCCTTCTGGTAGTTTAAGTTATTTCTGCACTTTCAGCTACTTTTCAGCTATTGTTTGCTAATTTCAGCCTTTTTTTTTTAGCTAAGTTGCTCATTTTTGTGCTCATTTTTAAACCTAATTCAGCTAATATGAGTTATTTCTGCTTTTTTCTGCTATGTTAGGATTGTTATTCCATTTCAGATACATTTCAGCAGGTTTTTAACTAACTTCAGCTGTTTTTCATCAAGTTTTTCTGCAATAAGCATTCACACTGCATTCTTGCAAGTAATGCAATTTCTCTAGTTTTCAGTTGGTCTTTCATTTTCAGCATCATACCATGCAGTTTATTTGATTTAAATTAATGTGAAAAACATACAGATAAATGACTAGTCTGTTTTCCTAAAGGAAACTTTAGATAAATCCACTGAGGGAGAGTGTTCAATCACCGTCTAAGAAATCTCTAAAATCTCTAAGCAGAAAAAAAAAAAATCATTCTCTTTAACATAAAAGCGAGGGGGAAAATGAATGTAAAATCGAAGCACATAATTGAGTTGATCTTGATCTGTATTTCAATCAGGATTGAACCAGTTACAGCAGAAACGAAAAGAGGAGACAGACACGGAGAGTTCACACAGACCTCTCTTTGTGGAGACTCCCTCCCTCATGTGGGGGGAAAATGAAGCATTAGAGTGTGTGCCGGCATGGCAGAGACAAGATGAAAGAACGTCTCATTCCAGTCACCAAGATCTCCTCCTCCTGCGTTTTTGATCCCATCTTCATGTTGGCTGCCTGTCTGAGAGCTGCGATGAGAGCCAAGGCCCTGGTCAGAGCAGACAATTATTGCATAGAGGACAGAATGATCTGTGCAAGCTGCAAATCTTTTGCAAAAAGTGCAGAAAAGCACACAATTCCTGTATTAAACCCAACAAATTTCAGTCTTTAATTTCATAACTGGTTAATTATGCAAAACAAATACAGCCAATTAGCAGCCAAATGTTATACACCTTTTAAATAAAAATTAATTGCTTGGGCTTTAGCTACAATTTGTTTTTTGATGTTCTCGTCATTGTCCCCACACGTCTATCAGGATGGAGGTTTGGCCACAAATTAAATAACCGCAACTTTTAAACTGTTCGGTTGTGGATGCCAGATTGAGTTGGTGATGAACGAATTAAAGAGTTGGATTTCATTTTCAGTTTTACTGCCTCAGTTTCTGAAAAACAAAACAAAAAAAAACAAAAACAAACAAAAAAAAAAACGTTATTTCACTCAAAGTATCACAGTATTAAAAAAGAATAAAATAAAAAATAAAAACCTGAACAGATCTAATTTTCAAAATTCTTGACAGTTTTCACTTTCTGGTTCCATATTTAGTTGAAATGTCAGGAGTTGACATGAGAATTAAATCAGCTGAAAATCACTGAGAAATACATTAATAGTCAAATTTTAAACCATGCAGTTTATATGTGCACTTGGAAGATTGTGCAGACACACACTTTGCTCTATATACACTTTTAACAGCTGTACGACTACACGTCTGTGGTCAGCAGGGTGATGAGAACATTTAACAGCAGAGGTTACTACAGAACAGTTGCAGTGGTAATGTTATTTATTGATGACAATCACAGGAACATGAGAAGCTATCTGTATTCAGAGGTCTGCCAGAGAAGAGAACCTGGAGTAATGACACTGAACTGTCACGGACAGTTACAGAGGCAGAAGTAAAATATACGTATATACATATAATAAAGAGGAACCTGGTTACAGGACTTAATGATTAATGTTTACCTCAGTGTCACATCACTTTCATTTTGATATAAAATATTAGCTCTCAAACAGATGTTAAAGAGCTAAATCTAAACTTTGATTTTTAACATTTTAAAACAATTTTGAACTGATTTTTCTTTATTAAGGATTGACTTGCTTTAGCGTTCAAATGTCAACTCTTTATCCTCCTTGTTCTTTGCCCGTGTGGTTCCTTGTGTGAATTATGGGTGCGACTTCCAGCGTGGATCAGAACCGGCATTTGTTTATGTGTGAACAATACGAGCTGATGTAGTTTCTCAGAGCACTGTGGATTTAATTTAAACTTGTGGGAACACCTGTCAGAGCTCAAACAGGACAGCATAATCATAACACTGTCTGCTGTGGATGAGGGATGGAGGACGACCTGAAGTAGTGGCTGCAGATTACCGGTACATCTACTAGCATATTTAGCTACTTCATTGACCCAGTTGCTTCCAACAGTGAAGTTATGAACAAACTGAAAAGATCTGAGGTGTTTTACTTTGTGGTATTGTGTAATAAGGTCGGTCATTTTGTTAAAAGAGATAGGACACAATCGCATTTACCTTAAAGCAGACATAGAGCCCAACCAAAGCCTTAAAGTCCTCCATCACCAAGCATTAAAGAGCAAATCATAATACCCAAGATGAAGAAATACAATAACACTGTGCCCTACATACACTTGAAATCATAACTGATTCTTATCACACTGTTTTCAATACTTCTGAGGATCCTGAGTCTCTTCTCCGGTGGTTTATTGTAGTGCAGACACAAAGTAGGATGCAGGTTTTCCTCCATCGGCCATTTGTCAACAAAGTGAAATGAGCAAACGTACAGCATTTTGGGTGGTCTCTTCAAGTTCACATTTTCAGCCACATTCTTCTTGAATCCTCATCTGTAGGTATGCGATGGAAACTATATGGCTTTTCACAGGAATACAGTTTTTTTTTTTTTTTTTTGGGTCCGTGTTGAAGACTGTTGTTGTAGCTACTGGTTTCGTTTGGTCTGGTTGTTTGTGCAGCCGCAAACACAACAGGTACCTGAACTCTGCAAGGACATTTTAGTAAACTTTACAGTAGTTAAAATAAATGCAAACAAACTATATCTGCTAAACTGAATGCAAATTACCGTACTTTCAAATAAACTGCGGTCCGTGCTCCACTACCATGGTGAACCAGTGCTTACTGCTACTTTCTGTGTCTTAACAGGGGTTGAACTACTACATATTTTTTAAAGTCGACTTTAACATGATAAAAGTTGGGTTGAGTTCGACTAGTCAATGACGCCATAGGAACTCAAGATACTATATCATATTGTGCCTGTCCGCTGACGCAGCAGCTGGTAAGCTTCAGGCGGCTCGCTGGCAGAGATCCATTTGGACTTTGTTGTACGTCTTTTAACCAGCCGGTCAACGCGGCTGGTGGTGATCCAAACTGGATCACCACCAGCCGCACGCGTCCGCTGACGCAATCAAACTCCCGACACCAACCCGCCTGCCCATCCAGTACATTATTTTGGCTCGGGCCTGAAGTGCCTGTGTTAGAAATGACAATTCTACCACCCCACTGTTTTTAGTTTTATTTTATATAATCCACCACATGGACTGGGTGGAATAGGGCTGGGAACAGCGTGGCAGGCGGCGGCGACTGCAACTAGTCAACGTGAAATATAAAAACTTGTGAGATGCCCTAGAATTGACTAGTCGACTAGTTGACTATCTATTCAACCCCTCGTGTCTGACAGGAAGTTGTACCCATAGTCATTGGAAGAAAAAAAATGCTGTTAGAATGACAACACTTTAATTTTTCTATCCCTCATGACACATTGTATTTAAAAAAAAAAAGTTTTACATTCACGTAGTACAAAACTGAAAATGATGCAAAATCTTGGCTTTGCGTCTTAGCTCTACATGCAATGAACGTATTCTTGTAAAAAACAATTACCACATTCTAGAATGCATTGCCATGCTGTGTTGAGTCTTAATAATCTGAAGATGTCAGATTATTTCTCTCCTCTCTCATAGCATTAAATAAGCTCAAAATAAAATGGATTTTCCTGTTCTACCTTGAAAACAGATTCTATGTTTCCTCTATCTGAGTCCAAATCTTCCTACCTTTCTAAATATAATATTTGATAATGCTCTTTTTCCTGTTTCATTTGGCTGGAATCAGACTAAGTGAGAAGCAAGTTAATGTGTTTGGACTAGAGGACCTGAGGGCATCCAAATCTTTGAACAGTTTCAAATGGAACAAAAAAATAACACGGTCCCAGCATTTAAACATTCAGATGAATATGAAAAACCTTTTAATGTAATGAAAAGTTTAACTTAGTCTGTTTAGGTTTTTGTTGGAAAAATGTCCAAAAAGGATAATAAAAAATTTAAAAATAAAACAGTTTTGGATCATCTAGCCTGCTCACCTCTGTCTGAGCAGCACAGGTCACATCCGCACCAGAAAACTAGCACAGCTAAATCGATTAAAATCCCATTAAAGTCAGTCCCATCATGGAGGTCATTACCGAGGGAGAGAAATGCCCGGTGATGATGGGGGATCAAACAGGATTTAATTAATTCATTTATTCATTAACACACCCCGCTCATGCAATGCTTAGTTCAGTGTAATGTAAATGGAGCATCTGACATCAAGTGCAACCTCTCAGCAGAAACATCAAACGCTGACATGAGGCAAAAAGTACGAATATGAAACGTGAAAACGCAACATCAAGGGCAACCTATTATGATGGTATGGCTCTTGGCCGCTTTTTAACCAAAAAAAAAAAAAAAACACTGAAAAACATGGACTTTTTCAATGTCATTAGAAATGGCTGCTTACACACACTCACTAGCAGGTTCGTCTGGCAGCAGGAAAAAAAAAATGAGGGAGGTAATTCAGAAAACCACAAGGACAAGGAAAAGAAGCAGAAAGGGCAGCAGAGAGTTGCTCTGCTTCATCTCCCACCAGTGGAGCTGTGATTAGGGGACAACAGACAACGATGAGTATTGATCCTTTCTCAGATGGCTCAGGGACCAGAGGCCAAGAAAAATGACAGTAACATGCTATTTTGCTTCCTCAGCCTCAAGAAGAGCAGATGGAGGAGGGATATGAACTGTACGTGGGATACTCGATACTAAAGGAAGGTCAAGAAGATAAAAGAAGGGAGAGAAAAGCTTTGTATTTTCTGTTGTAAACATGTGATTTATGTCTTGTTAGCTTAAAAATGAAGACGTTTGCATATCTCAGCTTCGTCTTCACTTACCAGATTTCAGCATCTCCTCTTTGTCTCTCCTTTAGCACATTACGCTCTTCAGTAATCAATACATGCAGGACTGAATTAAATCTTTACTCCAGCAGGTCAGGAAAGATGCAGAGTGTAGACGGGCCTCAGTTATATCCTCAACAGGATGACTTTTATTGTGTGAACGCATATGAAGCGTTCACACTACTGTGATCAATTTTTCTTATGTTTGTCTGCACAATTCTTACCATGCACTTTTCAAGCTATTTCAACAAATCATATCAAAACGTTCAGCTCTTTCAGGACAATCCCGCTATGACTTTTGGTATTAGTGCAATGCAATCATTTTTTTTCTCATAGAAAATGAATATAGCTCATTTTACATCCTTCAAACCTTTACTGCTCCTTTCACATTTTGTTCTGCTTCAGCTTCTTTGGGCAAATTTGGCTACTTTGAACAAATTTCAGCTGTTTATTTATTTATTTATTTTTGTTTGTTTTTCATTTGATTTGTGCTCCTTTCAGATTCTTTCGGCTTATTACAACATGTTTGTGCTTCTTTTAACTTATTTCTGCTAATTTCAGCTTGTTATGCTTCAGATTATTTCTGCTACTTTCAGCTTTGTTGTTTCTACTTCAGCTACTATTTAGCTGTTTATGCTAATCTTAGCTTCTTCTTTTTTTTTTAGCTATGTCCACTTTTTTTTTTTTTAGCTCATTTCAGCTCTTTCCACTTCCTTCTGGTAGCTTAAGCTTCTTTCTGAATTTTCAACTAATTTTCTGCCCCCACCACCCCCCTTTATTTTTATTTTATTTTATTTTATTTGCTAAATGCAGCTTTTTCAGCTAAGTTCCAAATGTTTGTGCTCATATTTTAAACCTAATTCAGCAAACCTCTTTCTGCTTCCTTCTGCTACTTGTTCATCCATTTCAGCTACATTTAAGCATGTAGCTAATTTCAGCTGTTTTTAGCATGTTCTTCTGCAATAACTGCATTTTCACAGGAAATGCAATTTCTCTATTTGATATTACTGTTCTTGAAACACTAGAGTTCCAGATAAACCAGAAGGATCTGAGTAAAAGTCGAGGCGGCATGTAAATAATGAGAGTGCAGATGGTCAGGGGATGTTTGCCAGGTCACAGGGTGAGGCAGACTGAAACAGAGGTGAGATGAAGAAGAACAGATGAGCTGATTAAATGTGACAGGAGCAGTGTCCTCCTCCACCGCATAACAGAAAGTTCCAAATGAAAATCTATTAGGCACGCTAAAGGCAGCAGACCTTCACGGGCTAGAAGACACCTCTGGCTGGTTAAACACTGGTGTACTGTGCTGCACACGTTCAGAGTCTCATGTATGTCGTTCATTTGCTCAATCAAACACATAATATGTTGGCAGGTAAGTGAGAAATAAAAACATCATATTTTTGTATTGTTTAATTGAATATATTTTCTCTATGAACAGATTAAAAGCAGTCTGCAGAGTTAATATTTTCAAGATAATGAAACGCTGAATAAATGTAATATTCACAGTTTTCCAATTGTTTGGTGTTACTTTTTACTCTTTTGTTTTTCAAAGCCCTTCAGTCAAATAAATCACATTATTAGTGGACAACAGCGTTCAACCTTTATTTATACATGCTAGTTCCCATTGAGCCTCGAGGACTCATTTACAACAGAGACCTGTTATCACCAACACAGATAGTGTGTCCCTTAGTGTTTAAAACCACGTTTATCTATGCAGGAAAAAGGTCATTCTGGTTTTGCTTGCTGTTTTATTTCACTTTTTGTTGACGCTTTGCACAATAAACATGATAAAGCAGACAAAACATGGTTATGCACTTATTCTGATATGATTCTCATTCTGTAAATTCTGCTTTTTCTTATGAAGAACATGACTTGCACCAAACAATTATGAAGTTTTCTATTCAGCTTGCTCCCTGAGGTTTTTATTAAACATAAGGCCACTCATCTCAGACTTATTTCTCTGAGTGTTCAACTATTTTCTCAAAATTATACTCTGTAATTTTACTAAAATCCCAGTTGCTCCTCTGTAGTGGAGGTGACCTCGGAGGCTCGTTTGAAGGTGGAATGCTGGTGTTCAGCATGAAATGTTGTTTTATAGATGATCCTCCATACAGAACTCCTGTGGGAAGAGTAAATCAAGAGAGGAGAACAAGACTTCACAAACTAAAGAGAAGCACAGGACAAATGTGTTGGACCCGTGTCAAGATTTCAAAAGTCCTTTTGAAGAGAAACTCGAGACTTGAAACTCAATCAGTTTTATTTTGTTGTGCTGCTGCATTCAGAATTAAAACTGTTTCAAAAGACAAGTTCACCTAAACTATGTATGATGTTATATTATGCTTGTTTTGTGTTCTGTTTAACAGAAATGTATTTTATTCTATTAAATATTTTATTCTATTCTCTTGTCTTATTGTTTAAAGCAGGGGTTCTCAAACATTTTGGGTTCAAAGACCCCCTCATGACCCTCATGTTTATTAAGTAATTTTCTTCAATTTGTCTCTTTATTTTATGATGGAGTATTGGGGCCACACTAAGAAAAAAAAGGCATTAGGAATGAGAATAAAGTCATAGTATTACGAGAATAAAGTCAGTTTTACGAGAATAAAGTCATAATATTACGAGAATAAACTCGAAATATTACCAGAATAAAGTCTTAATTTTATCAGAACTCCGACATGAAAATGAAGTCTTAAAATGATGAATGTTGACGGCGGCAGTATTGTAACAGGGGACCCAACGCACTGTGGCGTATCCATGGATTCTGATGATAAACTGAAACCGTACGGCATTTCAATTAATACTTTGAAGGATTTAGTTGTGACATAATGTGGATGGAGGCATATTTCACAAACAGTGACCCAAAAAGGATCGCAGGCTACTTCATAAACACAATGACTCACATTGGAGGCTGTGCACAGCAGGTGCGAGCCGACCCAGGACGTACTACAAATTTATTCTCGTAATTGTATAACTTTTTCTCATATGTAATTTTTTTTCTTAGCGTGGCCCTAATACTCTGATATATAATTGCAATGGAAATATTTGTGTAACATAAATACTTAAGACCTGTTCTTGTTCTGTTGCAGGGGCTCTGGGGGGTCCTCCCCAGAAAACATTTGAATAAAATAGATGTGATTTCCTGCATTTTGGTGTATTTTAACAGGTTGTTAAAAATCTTCATGCTTGTAAATGTGTGTGTGTGTGTGTGTGTGTGTGTGTCCTTGTTTATGCTGCTTTGTAAGGCCCATTTTTCCAACTTATACTACATTGTGAGGCCCAACTGCTCCTTATGGGGCCCAAAGCCCGGGCC